>SNQJ01S0059202.1:0-30549 GCA_010110895.2 Picea sitchensis | reverse complement strand
CCGTAGCATTTTGGTAAATATTGAAGGAGCTAAGGAGATAATTTTTTGTCTTTGGAGCCGGATTATTCTTTTCTCTGAATTGAATTTATTTGCACACCATTGGGCTAGTTCTTTGAAATATGTTACTTCTAGAACACAACCAGCAAGGGCTATGCTTTAAGTCCGGACCTGGTTTGTCTTCTTCTTGGCAGGGGAGAGGGCCTTGTAATAGTTGTAAGCTCATGACCACTGGAACTCTTGGTCTTCGTGTCCAACTGTATTTAGTGTATCTCCACAATATAACTCTTTTCTATTACTTGACATTATTTTCACTGCTTTCTAGCCTTGGCAATATGTGGTGCTATTGTCGATGTAAAATTTTATAGCTTGGAATATTAGTTCTTATTTAATTTACCATGTATTTATTTGATGATTAAACATTGTAGCTCTTGTTTCAAAGTTTTTAGTCTACACGATGATATTTTTGAATTTATTACAAGGTTTATGAAATATTTACCACTTCAATAATAGCATTATGTTCACACAAGTGGCGACTGATATGGCGGGGGAAATAAATGCGATGGGAAGTGGTGATGTGATGTTGTGGCAGATAGAAAATGGTTAAGTATGGAGGTGAAAAATGAGGAATGTAAAGTGCATTATGGTGAAGGAATAATTATTGGTGCAGGATGCAAGACATGGGGAATGGGAAAATGTGAAAGGGACTTACTCCCGCATCTGTAATGGGAGAATTGGCTAAGTATGGGAGAGGGTCATTTTGTGGGTCGCGAACRCAAGAGAGACGTTTTGTAGAACGCAAGACTRCGGACATGTGGGACACAAGACATGAGAAAAAGGTAAGTGGAATAGGTAGTTGTTCTGCATCCACATTTTTAAGAAAATATCTAAGTATAAAAGGTATAAATTTTCATTTTAGAGGACGCAGAGATAAAGATGCAAATYGAGGGTAGTGCAATTGCATGTCTCCRGACCTAGAGACACGTGATTCTAGGACATGTTGTACTCCTGCATCACTCGAAAAAAGACTAAGTGTTGTAAATTTGAAAGATAAAAAAMTGACTAAGTATGAATACATAGGTTTGCAGGTGTGTGGAATTGGTAATTTGATAGGAGTATAACTCGCAGGCCGCATTGAAAAGGAGAAAAAGACTAAGTAAGGGAAATAAAGAAACAAAGGAAAAAGATCAAGGAAAGGTGTGTATGCGCTAATGTTTATCTACGAATGTGGATCAACTTATGGCTCCAATTGTGGGACAATGACCCCCCATGGGTTTCTAAGAATCCATAATCTTGTTCCATTGGGAAAATGGGGTAAAAAGTAAATAAGAAAAAAGAAAAGAAAGATAAGAGAAAATATTAACAAATGATATACAAGGAGTACCAAGAATGACTATAGACAAACTTGGACTTAGGGATTTTAACAGAAGAAGTGTTTAAGATATTTCCCATTCACAAGAAACGATTGAATCATTCCTTTCATACCCTTAAGCAAGTATGAATTGTAACCAATAAACTTTTCAATGTGATAAGGGTCTATCTAGAGAGCTTCAAATTTTGTGTGGAAAGTTGGTTTTTTGTTTGCTTTGTTCCATAGAAAAACTATTTGATCCCTTTGAAGTAGTACTCTTGTCAAATTATCTTTTAACCACTTTTTGTCTTCTTTTTATTGCCAACATCACTTGTTCTCTTTGTTCTTCAAGTTGTAGAAGTTCATGATTTCATTTTTGCAACAATGATTGTTCTTCTTTCCCTTCAACATATCCAGTGAGTTCAATGGCATTCAATTCCAAATGTAGTGGTAATCGAGCTTCTTTTCCATACACTAAGGTATATGGAGAAAGTCTATTACTATATTTTGGTGTAAGACAACTTTCCCAAAGTGCATCTATCAGTTTAGTATGCCAATTATTATGGTTGGACTCAATTGTCTTCTTGATGATTTGAAATAATGTCTTATTTGTTGACTCTACCAAACCATTTCCTTGTGAATAATAATTGGATGATTTCCCCATGATGATTGCATATTATCCACGGAAGTTTTTAAATTTTGACCCTATGAAGATGGAGCCATTGTCTGTTATGAATTTTTCTGGTACACCAAATCTTGACAAGACATTTTATTTTATAAAATGAATCATATGCTCTAAATATGAATTTCTCAAAGCCACAACTTCTTACCACTTTGTAAAACAATCGGTTGCAGTAATAATATAGGCATGCCCTTTGCTAGACTTTGGATTTATTGGTCCAATCACATATAAGCCCCATTGTGCAAATGGTTTCTCCACCATTGCAAATTGTAATGGAATTGTAGCTCTTTTCATTTTTCCAAAAAATGTTTGACATGGAACACATTTTCAAATCAACTCATAAGAATCTTTGAACATAGTTGGCCAATAATAACCAGGCCGAATGATTCTATGAGCTGTCACAACTGGTGAAAAATGTCCACCATAAATTCCACTATGAAATTATTGAAGTATCTCTCAGGACTTTTAATGATCCAAGCATATTAATAGAAAACCATCAAAATTTGTTCGAAACAATAAACCTGAGAACATAACATATTGATTTGTCTTCATTTTCAATGTTCTTCTTTCTTTTGAAGATATTTCAAGAGGAATTTGACCATATTTCAGATAGAATATTATATCCTTATACCATTTTGAGATTTTCAAATTCATTCCATGTATTACAACATCAAATAGACTGGGAGGAGAAATATTCACAACTTCAATCCCAGTGATGAATTTACATAATCCCTAACCTTTAATGGATTTCAAAGGTTTAATTTCCAAATCATACTCTTGAATCTTTGTTAATCAATTTTCCCACCTTCCTTCTCTATGTTGTTGATTGAGCAACATTTTTATAGGTGAATGTGGAACATAAGAAATGATGTGGGCTGATAGAATGTATTTTCTAAAATGAGTAATTTCTTTGACCAAGGAAAGAGCTTGCTTCTCAATGATTGAATAATTTAATTCATAATCATGCAAGGTTTTACTCATGAAATAAATTGGGAGATCTTCAAGTTTTTTATTTTTCTAGGTGAGAATAGAGGCAATAGTCTCTTATGAAGAAAATGAATACAATATGAATTCCTTGTCAAAATCAAGACTAGCAAGAATAAGGGTAGTAGTGATGGCATGTTTTATTTCTATAAAATCCTTTTGGATATCTAGTGTTCATTCAAATTTGTATCCTTCTTCAGTAATTTATTTATTGGTTTTACAATGGTATCATAATTTGGGACAAAAATTTGGACAAATTTTGTCTTTTGAAAGAAAGATTGTACTCCTTTTCTTGATGTTGGAGGGTTTAGGTCATTTATTTCATTGACTCTTTCTGGATCAATATACACTCCTTTGCTCACAACATGGCCTAAAATATTTCCTTTTGTTATGGCAAACAAACATTTTTGGGGATTCAAGTATATTCCATAATTATACACCTTTCAAAGACATGTCTGAGGTGTTTAATATGTATTTCTCTTTGTTTTAAATAAATTGTTAAGTCATCTTGGTAATCTTCCATAAACTTTCCAATGAGATCTTTGAAAACATGGTCCATTGCTCRTTGGAATGTTGCACCCATGTTCTTCAATCCAAATGTCATTCTAACAYAAGTGTACATTCCCATGGTGTTATGAATTTTTTTTTTGGTCTATCTTCTTCTACTACAAGAACTTGATTATATCCTGAAAATCCATCCAACATGGACATTAGGGAAGAACGAGTGACTTGTTGAAGTAGCATCTCCATATTTGGTAGTGTGTAATTATATTTTATGTTTTCTCGATTRAGGTATCTGAAATCAACACAAAGGAGGATTTCCCCATTCTTGTTTCTTACTACCACATGATTTGAAAGCCATTCTAAGTGTCTGATGAAAAAATTTATACCTKCCTTTTTTAATTTTTCTAATTCTATCGTTACCAAAGGCTTTATCTTGGGATTTATGATTCTTAATTTTTGCTTGAAATGTTTTGATCCCTCTTTGAGTGGTATGATATGTTGAAATATAGACTTGTCATATTTCTTTAAAACATCATAACTCCAAGCAAAAATGTCCTAAAATTCTTTTAAAAGCTGGGTATATTGATCAATTTCTTCAACACTGCAACTCGTACCCAAATTTATGTATTTTGGAGAATCATAAGTGTCAATGTTTATCTTTTGTGCTTCTTGAATATTCCTAACAGATGATTCTTCTCTTGGATCCAAAATATTTGTTTGGTCGTATCTTGTAAAAGGTGATTCCAAACTGACATGGCTCTTAGGAGCAAGTTTAAGATTTTGATCATGAACTTCCCTATGAGGATTTATATTTTCTTCTGAATAATTCAACATCATGGAGTCATTATCAGTGAATAATTTTACAACATGCTCATCATTTTCAAAGACTTGCAAATATTCTTGATTATCAGGTATTGAAGGATGGAAAATTGTCTTTACATGAAAAGTACTATGATTCTAAGAATATTTTGTATTAAAGAGAGATGCAGCTACTGCCAACGAATGTACCTTTTTATTCTTTTCTCTAGGAATGAAAGAGATATTGAAAGAATTAAAAGAATCCATGAGTTCAGATACTCTTATGGCATAATTATTTAGTTTCTCCTTCTTGACTTTGTACTTCTTCTTGATATGATTAATAACCAACTTTGAATCACCAAAAACTGCCATATTTTCAAGTTTCATTTGAAGGGAAAGGATCGTCCCTTGAATTAATGCCTTGTACTTTGATTCATTATTAGTACATGGGAATTCCAATCTAAAAGCATGTGGATAGATACCAGATTGGGGGATTTTGAAAATTATGCTAGCTCTGTTTCCAAATTTGGAACAAGCTCCATCAAATGACATTTTCCAAAATCGTTGGAAAGAGTTTCTTTTATCATGCATATGAAAACTTATTTGTTTGGTACTAAAGACAACATAATTTCCAATTCTAGCATCAACATAATTTTGCATTACTTCATTTTCTTTTTTCCTAAATGATATGGGATTTCTATGCTCTCGAGGAAATCTAATCATATTCCCATTTTATTTGGAAGCATCATGCAACTTCCATCATTCATGATATGTCCTCCCATTAATGAACATAGGTCTCTTCCCAACACAGCGCCATACGCTGGAGGAAAATCAACAACCATAATAGTGAAAATTGTGGTGATATGAGGGGCTGCAGTTATCCATGCAAAAAAATATTTGATTTCACCATAGGTTGGTGATTTTCTTAAATATATGGAATGTCAGTTTAATTTTATGATTAAATATTAAGGAAATTTAACTTATCAATCCGGGCTAGTAAGCTTAAAGGCACAACCACTGTATGTGAAGGAATCAGTTATGAGATAAAAATAATTCTATCAAAATCAAAGGTTCTAATACTAGAAATAAAACTTCAAAGCTCTATAGTTCTTCTTTGGTGGAAGGTCAGGGTACAAAGTGAAATGCATTCCATGTTGAAAATAAATCTTTGCAACAATACTCTGTTTTGAACTTACAGAATGGAGTGTTTAAAAAATCTAACTTATCACACCTGCATAAACTAATACGCCACTACTTCACACTGTCTTGATTACTTTTAACTTGATGGTAGAAACTCTGGTTGTAAAGAGAAATTATTTCACGATTAATTATGAAAATCTTTACAACATTACTCTGGAGCTAATGCAATGATTCAAGTGTTAAATTAAAAGCATGAAAACATTCAACCTATTCTATTATTTGCAACCTTTCAAAATTACAAGAAACCCAATGGTAGAAGCTCAGGTCATAAAGTGAAATAATTGTTTGTGACAGTACTCAGTGATCTCTGTAATCTCTTAGATCTAAATGATTCTCTAAAAGCAACAACTTCTCTAGTCAGTAAAAACAACAACTAGCTATCCTTTTTGTTCAATAATTTGTTTTTTCCTTCACTGGTAATTAAACAGGCTTCAAGTGAAATTTAAATGCTACAAAGAGCAAGTGCTTTCTAGCAGTACTCTATTGGTCAATACAATTTAAAAACCAGATAAGGATTTCACATTAATAATTTTTAAAACTAGTTTGATAATGAAGAAAAATAAATTTAAAAGAAAGAGAAGCATACACCATTTGCCATGAAAAATCGATCTGTGTACAATTATTCACAACTGCAACATTAATTGAAGGATGGGGCGGCTCCAAACTCAGCAAATGCGCAAGAAACATTGTTGCTAGACCATGAACTCGACACAGCTTCGATTAATTTGAAACAGAGTTTTACAAAGGATAATTGTCTATCTCTTTTATTCAAATATGAAGTATTTAAATACTCAAAACTACAACAAGATGCCCTAAGATGATTCCTAAGGCTCATATCCACATTATACAACTGATCTCATGAAATCTGGGTGTATAAATCCTCAAGGAAATCATGGAGAATCGATTTTTCCATATATTTTGTTGATTTTACTGAAAACTAGGCGAGTTTGACCCACGTTGACTAGGCACTTCTGGATTGAATTTGAACAAACCAAAGCACACAAACCATCCCATGAAGATCACATTCAAGTTCCAAGTGTCCTTTTTCCACAAAGACATCTGCAAGTATCCAAAGCTTGGAGAAATTGAAAGAATTCAAACTTTCTGGTAAAAGTCAACCCAGAAATTTCCCAATTTAGCATTATTTGAAGATTAAATAAAAAATAAAATTATTCTAAATAAATACCTCAATAGTTCTTTATTGGTTGTAATGTAAGAAAAAATTCATGAAAATAGGCTATAGGTGGCATTATATTGGCAAAAATATGGTTATAGAAGTGGCTTTTAGCTGTCAAAATGGGCACTCAGCATGACATATATGCTTTCGTCAGTTTCATAATACCTTGTGCACTCCATTCCAAGTGTGTCCTTCACTAATAGTGGCATGATGTTATTTGTGGCTCCACTATAGACCAGAGAATTATGTAACGTGAAATAATGATTTTCTATGGTTATATAAAATGGTGGGACTTTACCCATTGGTCTTAGTAGTGATAAAATCTATTGTTGCCTTGAATTTATCTGAGTTGCTTCTATCCTTGAATTTGTGTCATTCAATATCTTCAAAATATTTTATCTTTGTTGAGGTATCTTAACCACTTCCATAAATGGTAAGGTAATTCTGAGCTTGGCTAGTTCATCAACCAGATTACAATTCATTTGTAGTAGAGTATTTGTTTGATTAACAACTAGTTGTTTTTTTGTCATCTCTAGACCATTATGGTTTGTTTTTTCTTTTTAGTATTTTTTTTTGTCTTGAATTTATTTGCTTGAGCTCATGTTTGAAAAACATTATCTTGTGCAAATTCTTTATCTTCTTCTTCATCAAAAATATGGAAATATGAGATTCTTCATTGATTTGTATTGATTCTAACACTTGATCTTGGTCAACATCAATTTTTTGATCAAATCTTTCAAAATTCTCATCTTCTATCATTTCTTTTAGGACAATAGTATTTGGATTCAAAATTCTAGTTATTCTTGGTCTTTGTTCTTAAATCTCTCATTTCTTATTCTTTGATCTTGTAATGGAGTTCTTATGTTCAGATTAGGTGGAACAAGATTCTCACCTCTCCTGAGTCTAGTGATTTCATTTTGCATTTGTCTAGTTGCTTGCTCATCTTAGTTATTTGTATATTTTGTCTCAATGTTTCTTGGGTGGCTCAGGATCATTTTTGACATTTAAGGGAACACCTTGGAGAATCCCTCCATTAATTTCTTGATTCTCATAACTTCTTGAAGTAGATGGTCCTTGAGGTGATATGGACAAACCAAACATTTATTTTTGTACCTTTCCAAGGATGATTTCACGATCAACATTAGTCTCTAGCATGTATTCTTCCATTTATGTTTCCTTCTGGATGGTTCCATCTAGATCATCTATTTGTGAAGATTTGATTGCATAATTTACATTCGCAAGCATTGCATTCTTATAACATCCAAATATAAGAGGAGCATTTGGTCACTATTCTTCTAGGATTTGATTTAGAGTCTTAAATAAACGTAAGTTGAAGTCTTAGATTCTTTATCCTTTTTTAAGATGAATTTGAGTAAATTGGGTGAGGAGAGTATGATATGAAATAGGAGGTGCATACATGGTCATGAACATGTTTTCCAAATCATAAAATGAGCCAATTGAACGAGATGATAAAGAAATATACCACTCAAAAGATGGGCCTATGAGGGTTTGCAACAAAAATATTTTCATTACATCATCGTGTTCAATTAGATGAATGTCACATATACTTAAAAAATGATCCATATGTCTTTTCGGATCCATTATCCCATCACCTGAAAATACAGGCAAAACTCATTAAGGTAATGTTGGAAAAGTGTGTTGTTCTCCATGTAGATTAAGTGAGCTATTTCTAGCCCTTCTTCTTGGATTTCTCTATCTATTATTTTCTTCCCTTTATTCATTGGGAATTTCATTTCTTATCTCTTCTCGATCTCACATGGTTAGAGTTTCACTTATTTTTTATTTTGAACTATGACCAACTTCATGGAGTTGAAGTTTCTTAATTTTACTTCTCATTAGTGGACCTTTATAAGGTTCCAATTTTTCTTGGATTCACAACTATGTTCTTTGTCTCGGGGATGTTTCTCTTTATTCTTCTCTAGCAAGGGTTTCCCAAGATATTTCAAGTTCAACATGACTTTTAGTTGTTGTTAACACCAAATCATAGAGTTGATGCAAAACATTTCCTTGATTTTTGAGTCCCACTTGAATTTGAGGTTGATTTGGTTCCATTTGATTCATTAAATTTGTGGTCTATGAAACCATCCTTTTGTTATCCCAATATGGTCACCAAAAATGCTGATCTTAAAGATTGTTTTACGGCCTTTGAGTCAACCTCACAAGGATAAAAATCCCCCTACGTTTTTTAAGAGGTGGCACTCCTCTATTTTTAAATAGCATGAAAAAATATAAACAATGTTTGAGAAGGACCAAGCTTAGTTTGAAATAAATATTCACATGCAAATAATACCTAAGATAATGTTGGACAGTTGGTTTGGATAAATGGTTTTCATTGATGTCAATTCTTGGAGAGTGATATTGGCGATTGATGTCAACCCTTAGAGATTGATGTCAAACCTTGGAAAGGTCCAGAGATGTTGGACAGTCGATTGACACTTGTATGATCAAGATTGACAGTGAGTTAGTTGGGTCCATTTGATGTAGTCTACATGTAGCCTCAGAGGTGTGGTTATGGGACCCAAATTTGATTAAGGAATATGGACATGAAGGATAGTGAAATTGCAGGTAATACCATCATGGATGGATAGTAGACGTCGTGTCATTTCTGGTGATATGTGGAACTCCATGTGATTCCTCACAGTTAGGGAGATAAGGCCTTCTAAAGTTGGAAACCCAAAAGAGTGGTCAAGAAGCCCCTAGTTGGCTACAAGTCTTAGTAAAAGGGTAAAGTGATTGCAACAAGAAATACCTAAAGTAAAGAGAGAGGTTACTATGAAAAATTATATAAATATACCTCAAGGAGGCATTCACAAGTACACTCACTCATTCATTGATTATCTATCTTGTGAACTAGTGATGTTTTTGCTAAGGTTGTGGCAGCATTTTCTGAGGCAACGAAGGTCTGAAGGAGAGAAAGTTTCGAAGTTGCAGAAAAATGGAAACCCTAGTTTTCGAAGGTTATAAGCAAGATGCATATGGACAGGTCACATACAAACGTGAGTTGCAGGAGGACATGTCACATACATCTATGGGTTGTAGGAGGATAGGTCGCGGACTTGAGAAATTTTTTTGAAGAAGAATGTTTAGTTAAGTTGCAACAAGGTTTGATGGTACAACACAGTTGTTATAAGGCCTGAGATGGTATGCTTCAAGTTTTCATGAGTAAAGGTATGTCTTTTATGTATTTGTTTAAGGCTTGTATATTGGATGGTATTGCACATGCTTAAGGCATGTCTTAGAGGCCACCATATTGTACTCAGGCATGTATTTTACTCATTCTCCATCTCTCTTAGGTCCATGCCTAATTGGTGCAATGTATCTTCTACCTCATTGAACTCAATCTCTTATTTCCATTTCTCAAACGTTCTCTTGTTTTTCATGTTTACTTTTTCTATTAACAATTTTTTAGAACTTCCTTTGTAGGTCGCGTGGTGCAATGTCATAGACTCCTCTTCAAATATTTATGGTCCCTGGGTAACCAGAGCTTCAAAAAATTCTTTGGTTTCCAGCAATCGTTGCTCAAATCAGCTAGGTTCTTCGATAATGATGCAAGAGCATCTGCCAGTAATTTTCGAGATGGACTTAAGGGTCATAAAAAATTACCAAGGGAGTTGGTTCCCTAATATTTTATTTAATGTAATAGCTAGATATTTCTAGAAGATATCTTCGCAGATATCTTCTATCGAATATTTTAGATTGTTATTGGTTTGTTGTTGATATGTAAGGATAGTTTCTAGATTTGGAGTTTGTTGGGATGACTCGGGATTTTGTTGGTTTTGTGAGCTACCCTAGATCTCTATGAGATATATTGAAATTATTTGTAATTGAAATAGGTTAGAAAGTGTGCAGGGTGGTGAGACTGTGTCTGCGTTTTTTCAGAGGTCCAAGAGGCCGAGAAGGAACTGAACATTCCTGCTGTAAATTTTATTCCTTTTTCTACTTAAATAAAATATTTGTGTTTGTGAATTTATTCTCTCCAATTGAATACGGTCGAGTTCTATGTATTCATTATGGAATAGAGTGGAAATTGATTGTGTTTGCAAGGATCAATCAAGGACTTGGAGTCCAACTATGTGAAATCCATAATTTGCAGAAGTTTAAAAATCGACGATCGAGATTAGATATGAGATGGAGCCTCAACAAATCGTCAGTTATCAATGAACGTCTATCAGACACTGAAAGAAAGAGATTGTTTGTGTTTTGGACTATTCAATTCAGATCATTTCTATCGCATATAAAACTTTTAATCCAACGCAAGAGTATCGAGGAATATTATTTTTTGATACCGAAAGTATATGTCGTCCGTCAAAAGGAAGAAACAAAGGTTGAGATTCGTCAGCGATCGGACCTTTGACATTTTCTGAGACCTCGATAACAAAATGTCGGAGAACGAAATCTAGTCATCAATCAAAGTAGATCATCGAGAGATATCTACCGTCCATCGAAACATCATGATATTATGTCACTAATGGACTCCGACTACATTACTATGATGGAAAATCAAGGTCGATCATCGAAATAGATCTGGAAAGAGATCTAACTGTTTATCAAAGTTCGTTATTCGGAGTCTCATTTCCAAATCAATTTCGAATAGAACATTCTGACGATGATTTAGGATCATCCTTTCAATGACGATCAATGGAGGGGATTAAAATTTGAATAAGTCTGACAAGAAATATCCAATCACTCATTGCAAAAGAGGATCAATGGTCACGATTAGAGATTGTTCGGAGTCCGAGAGAGACCATTCGGAGTACTAACTCTGAACATTCAAAGTTACACTCTGAATACTACTACAAAGAAATAAATTTCCATCCATTCAAAAGCAGATCAATGGCTAGGGGATTTTTGCTCTGGGAATCTAGTTGTGAGTTAAGGCCTGTGAAATTTGTCCGTGAATTTGCACGAGTATAACTTGTGAATTGGTACGAGAATTGATCTTAGGCCACGAAGTGGGAATTCACCAATAGAGTAAAAGTGTAAATACTTTGTTCTATGGGTTGGAGCCGTAAGGCCATCATTTTTGGTATCATAGCAACAATGCAACTAGAGAGTGCCCATGAGAAGAGAAGATTTTTCCCAGGAGAAGCGTTCAAGGCATACCAGTTGAAAATGTTGAATTGAAACAAGAGGTGAGACAACTTCAAGCAATGATGGAAAACATGGAGGCTTCCATGAAGATAGAACCTGATATAGGAGATATCAACGAAAGTGAAAATACAAAAACCTCTGAGGAAGAGGAAGAAGAAGAAATAATAGAAGAAAAGTTTATCAGGGTGTTCACAAAGGTCGGTGCTAGGCTAAAGGTAGATGTACCAATGTATGAAAGTAATTTAAATGTGAAAGAATTGATTGACTGGATAAATGCTTTGGATAAATATTTTGATTATGAGGATGTAGGTCAAGAGAAAAAGGTAAAGTATGATGCGACAAGGTTGAAATGGCGTGCAACATTATGGTGGGATGAATTACAAGCAAACAGAAACAGAAAATGGAAAATCAAGATCATGAATTGGGATATAATGATGGCTAATTTCAAAATCAAGTTCATGCCTAAGGATTACCAACTGAACCTATTCAAAAAGTTACAGAATCTCAAACATAAGACTATGACTATAAAATAATACACAGAAGAGTTTTACATATTGACAATTACAGCTGGTCATATTAAGGAAGATGTTGAAAAGGTTTCCAGGTACATTAATGGTTTGAGATATGATATACAAGATGAAATTATTTTTTTTTTTCCTGAAGACAGTTGAGCATGCCTACCAAGCAGCTCTGAAATTAGAAGAGAAGTTGGCCAGAAAAAAAAGCCAAAAAAACAGAGGAAGAGGTCCAACAAGAGGTAAAGGACAATCCAGTCATAGATGAATATTTCATACTTCAAAAGACAAAGGGAGAAGCTCGAGCTCAAGTATCCAATCATCAAGAGGAGGAGACTTCATAGGCAGAATATTTTTCTCCAGAGGTAGAGGTAGAAGAGGCAGAGAGATCAGGTGTTACATGTGTGGAAAGACAGGCCATATGTTCTGGGACTGTCTAGAAAACAAATCAGCAAGTCAAATAAGTGAAAATGTTGTAGAGGCTAAGGAGGATAATGTGAATGCTGTCACAAAAGAAGAAGTTCCTGAGGTAGGAAAGTCATTGTTGCTGAAAATAATTTTGATCAAATCAGAGAAGGAAGCTAAGGAACCAACCCAAAGGAAAAGTCTATTCATAATTGTATGCAAGTCAAGACTTAAGTGTTGCAAAGTTGTTATATATAGTGGTAGACAGATAATTTGGTTTCCATTGAGATGGTAGAGAAGTTGGTATTGAAGAGAGCAGTGCATCCCAGTCCATAAAAAGTGTTCTGGTTGTAGAAAGTACATCAGATTTTGGTGAATGAGCAGTGTAATGTGGAAATCCAAATTGGTAGCTACAAGGAAGAGGTGTTATGTGAAATAATGCACATGGATGTTTTCCATATTTTTTTGGGAAGGCCATGTCAGTACGACAGAAAATCCATTCATGATGGTAGGAGGAACACATGTTCTCTTAAGAAAGATGGAAACGAGCATGTATGGTTTCCTTTGTGGGATGAAGGAGACAAAGAGGAAGTTGGTCCTAGTGTATTGTTAATGACTGGAAAGGAACTACTCCAGGAAGTCAATAAAGAAGAGGTACATTTTTCATTGATTGGAAAACCTAAGGTAATACTTACAAGTACAAATTTGGATGATTTTCCAGTAGAATTTAAGGCTATGTTAAATGAATTTTTTGATATTATATTTAATGATTTACCAAATGAATTATCACATATAAGGAGTATCATCCATCATATTGATTTAATTATAGAAGCAAGTTTTCCTAACAAAGCAGCATATAGAATGACACCACAAGAAAATGAGGAGATAAAGAAGCAGGTGCAAGAGATTTTGGATAAACGAATGATAAAGGAGAGTTTGAGTCCATGTGTTGTTCCAACAATACTCAGCCCAAAGAAATATGGAGGATGGCATATGTGCATTGATTCAAGGGAAATCAACAAGATCACAATAAGGTGTAGATTTCCATTACCTAGAATTGATTGTTTGAGTGGTGTTGAGTATTTCTCCAAGATTGATTTGAAAAGTGGATATCATCAAATAAGGATTAGAGAAGGGGATGAATGGAAGACTTCTTTCAAAACTAATAGTGGATTGTATGAATGGTTGGTGATGCCTTTTGGGCTCAAAAATGCTCAATTACTTTCATGATATTGATGAATGAAGTTTTGAAAGAATTCATTGGAAAATTTGTGATAGTTTATTTAGATGATATCTTGATATACATTCAAACAAGAAGATGAACATTTGAGACATATTATGATGGTTTTGAGTACTTTACAGAAGAACGAGTTGTTGATCAATTTGAAGAAATGCAATTTTATGAAGGATGAGTTGATATATTTGGGATTTGTGGTATCTAAAGATGGTTTAGAGATGGACCCAGAAGAAGTGCAACCAATAGTGAATTGGCCTACTCCAAGGAATGTGTTTAAGGTAAGGAGTTTCCATGGTTTAGCAAGTCTCTATAGAAATTTTATAAGAATTTCCAGTCAGTTGTGTGCTCCAATTGTGGAAACAATCAAGGAAAAAAAGAAACCATTTAAATGGATAGAAGCAATCGATAGGAATTTCAAATTGTTGAAGAAAAAGATCACTGAGAAGCTCGTTTTAGCTTTTCCATACTTTGGTAAGTTTTTCCAAGTTGAGACTGATGCTAGTGGAACTGCAATAGGAGTTGTCTTAAGTCAAGAATAGAGACTAATTACATATTTTAGTGAAAAAATGAATGAGGATAAGAAGAAATAGTATTCTTATGATAAGGAATTTTAGTCAATTGTCCAAGCACTGAAGAAATGGAAACATTATCTCATGCCCAAATAATTTGTCCTATACACTGATAATCATGCATTATAATTCATAAGTAGTCTGCCAAAATTAAATTAGAGACATGATAAGTGGGTTGAATTTCTACAAAATTTCACATTTGTAACTAAGCACACCAATAGTAAGGAAAATAAATTTGTTGATGCATTGAGTAGGATTAATTTGATTGTGCAATAGTTTCAAGTTGGCACTTTAGGATTTGATGGACTGAAGGAGATGTATAAGGAAGATGCAGATTTCAAAGATGCTTATGCAGCCTGTGAAAATCCAATTTCCAAAAATAAAATCCAATGGTTAAGTTACATGATACAAGAGGGATTGTTGTTCAAGGATAGTAAATTGTGTGTACCAAGGTGTTCAATGAGAGAAAATGTGATCAAGGAGAAACATAGTGGAGGATTGTTAGGACATTTTGGACAAGACAAGACCTTTTCTTAGATTAATGCTTTTTATTTTTGGCCAGGTATGCATATTGATGTGAAAAGGTTTGTAGAGAAATGTAGAATATGTCATCATGCAAAAGGAAGGAGTCAGAATGCAGGTGTGTATCATCCACTACCTATCCCAAGTAGACCATGGGATTCGGTGAGTATGGAATTTGTGTTAGGATTGCCAAGGACACAAAGAGGTGATGAATCTATTTATATTGTGGTTGATAGATTCTATAAAATGGCACATTTTATTGCTTGTGGAAAGACCAGTGATGCAACAAATATTGCAATTTTTTTCTTTAGAGAAGTGGTAAGACTTCATGGTTTTCCTAACAATATTGTTTATGATAGAGACACCATATTTATAAGACATTTTTGGAGAAATTTGTGGAAGAAAATTGGTACTAATCTTAGTTTCAACTCAGCATATCACCCATGGACTTATGGGAAAACAGAAGTAGTGAACAGAAGTCTGGGAAATATTTTGAGAAGTCTTGTAAATGAGAATCCCAAACAGTGTGATCAAGTGCTTTCTCAAGCCAAGTTTGCATATAATAATTCACCTAATAGAAGCACGGGAATGAGTCCATTTTAGATCTTGTATGGAATGCATCCAAGAAGTGTATTTAAGATGAGGAATTTGGGAAAATGGGAAATGAGAAGTGTTGATGGTGAGGAGTTTGCAGTGAAAATGTAGGAGCTATAGGAAAGAGTCAAGCATAAATTGCAGGAAAGCAGCAGCAAGTATAAAAAGAGAGAAGACATGAGGAGAAGACCAGTGGATTTTCAGGTTGGTGAGTTGGTGATGGCATATTTGAGAAAGGAGAGATTTCCTACAGGCACATATAACAAATTAAATATTAAGAAGATTGGGCCATGTAATATTAAAAAAAAAAAAAATCTTCTAATGCTTATGAAATTGAACTTCCAAGGGATATTGGAATTTCTCCAATCTTTAATGTTGCACATTTGTATCCCTTAAAAGGAAGAGAGGATGTTTCAACAAATGAACCTGTAAGTGATGAATATTAGACCATTGGATGGAAATAGAAATTGCTTAAAGTAGTTTAGAAAGAGATTGAAGCAGTGTTGGATCAAAAAGTGGTAAAAAGGACCAGAGGTAAAGAGTACTTCCAGTATTTGGTTAAATGGAAGAATCAGTCAGTGAGGATGCTACTTGGATGACAACAACAAAAATTTCCAAGTCTGGCATAAATGTTAAAGATCTCATGAACAATTATTTTCTTCCCCGGGAGTCTGATGCAGGAGCATCTGCCAGTAATTTTCAAGATTGACCTAAGGGTCATAAACATTTACAAGGGAGTTGGTTCCCTAATATTTTATTTAATGTAATAGCTAGATATTTCTAGAAGACATCTTCTATTGAAATTTTTTTATTTTTGTTGGTTTTTTGCTAATATGTAGGGATAGTTTCTAGATCGGGAGTTTGTTGGGATGACTCGGGATTTTGTTGGTTTTGTGAGCTACCCGAGAGCTCTATGGGATTCTATGAGATATATTGAATTTCTTTGTAATTGAAACAGGTTAGCAAGTGTGTAGGGTGGTGATACTCTCTCTCTCTCTCTCTCTCTCTCTCTCTCTGTGTGTGTGTGTGTGTGTGTGTGTGTGTGTGTTTTCAGAGGTCTGAGAGGTTGAGAAGGAATTGAGATATATTGAATTTCTTTGTAATTGAAATAGGTTAGCAAGTGTGTAGGGTGGTGAGACTGTGTGTGTGTGTGTGTGTGTGTGTGTGTGTTTTCAGAGGTCTGAGAGGTCGAGAAGGAATTGAGCATTCCTGTTGTAAATTTTATTCCTTCTACTACCTAAATAAAAGATCTGTGTTTGTGAATTTATTATCACCAATTGAGTGTGGTTGAGTTATGTGTATTCATTGTGGAATAGAGTGGAAATCGATTGTGTTTGCAAGGATTGATCAAGGATTCGGAGTCCAACTATGTGAAATCCATAATTTGCAAAAGTTTAGAAACCAACGATTGAGATTATATTTGAGATGGATCCACATCAGATCGATGGTTCTCATAGATCCTGAAAGCAAGATATTGTGTGTGTTTCGAAGTCTTCAATTCGAAGCATTTTTATCTCCCATAAAAATTTTACTCTGACGCAAGAGTATTGGGGAATATTCTTTTTCAATACCTAAAATCTACATGATCCATTAGAAGGAAGAAACAACGATTGAGATACGCCAGCGATCGGACCTTTGACGTTTTATGAGACCCCGACAACAAATGGTCCGAGAACAAAATCTAGTCGTCCATCGGAGTAGATCATCGAGAGATATCTACCGTCCATCGGACCATCAACAGAGCCTATCACTAATCAACTTTGACTACATTACTCCAATGGAAAATCAAGGTCGTTCATTGGAATAGATCTGGAAAGAGATCTAACTGTTTATCGGAGTTTGTTATTCGGAGTCTCATTTCCAAATAAACTCTGATTAAACCATTCTCATGGTGAGTTAGGATAGTCCTTTTAGTGACGATCAATGGAGGAGATTGTTGATGTCGAGGGACAACCTCTTGATTGGCTAAACCAAGAAGAGAAGAGATTATCACCTTAAACATGAATATTATATTTTAATACTTTGTACTTCTATATGAGTGAAATGCAAATTAAATAAGTACAAGATTTCCTTAATCCCTTGCTTTTGGTTTTATATGAAATATAGTTTTAAGGAAGATTAAGTGAAAACAAAATTGATATAAAACAAAATATAAACAAAATTGATATATAAAAATATATATAAACAAAATTTCATTATTCAAAAGACAGTAAAATGTCTTAATGAATTTTTTCTTTGTTTTAATATTAAAGTTAGTGTAATGAATGATATTTTTGTGTTTTATTTTAAATGCCATAGTTAATTAAAAGAAAATTGTAGTAAAAATAAAATAAAAAAGTATATAATATACATAAAAAAAATTACAAAAGTGAAGTTAAACAATAAAAGAGAAAAGAAAGTAAACAAAGTATTCCAGACTCTGAAAAATCATTTTTATTAAAGTGGAACCCCAAACATTTCCATAGATTAATGAAACTTTGAAGATCCTAACTCAAGGCAATCATTTTCATATGAGCAAACTGATCAGTACTGAAATTCAGAGTTAAATTACAACAGAATTAAGCAAATAAATAAATTACCTCAGAAACACAACTCAAACTTGGCTCTGCTTTGCTCCCTTCTTCCACTTCTTCCACTTACAAGACACTCCCTACTATCCACAACATCATTAACCTCTATAGAGAAAAAGAATGGAGTATGAAAATATGAGAAATAAAAATAACCTCACAAGCTCCAAGACTTCTCTCCCTCACAGTTTTTCCTCCTCTGTTTTGTTCGTTGTTGCTTGTTAAATAGTGTTTGATGGAAAGTTCCATCAGTTATGGTCGAATTAGTTAAAACAAATTAAGTGAGTCTATCTTTTTTACAAACTAATAAAATACATATTTTGGAAAAAACGTTATTCCATGTCATTTATGCTTATATTTTTTACCTTTTACCATAAATTTGAACATCTAGTATATTTTATAAGTTTGTTTCTCGTGGATTTTACTCTTGGATATTCAATCTCTGATAACATCATTGGAGATCAAATCATCAGTATAGATATATTGTCGATCCTTCCAGATTACCATTGCGCAAGATGTCAAAACCTTGATGAGATCCTAAATTTGATGAGATTGGAATTATATGCCCAATTTCCAAAGCCAACTATAATTCGGCCATTTTATTCCAAGCCAAATATGTTTTTTTCACTCTCAAGAGTTGAGCAACTAAAAGAATGTTGTAATTCCATTGTATCTTGATAAGTGAAATCATAGCGCCTTTCTTTCCATAAGCGACCTCCAAAGGAACTCAATCGCATTTCCAGCATCAGCAGGTATGAGAAAGGAGACATCACATGTCGATGCAACATTTACATAGAATGATTCATATTTTGCACCAATGTTAAGAAGAGATTCACATTTACTTGTCCTTTGGTTTCAAGCAATCCGATCACATCCAGCTTTTATAAGGTTATGAATCATGGAGAACTAATAACCCTCAAAACTCTTAAAATTTTGGTATGCTCATTTTACTATAGACAACGTTACACCATTGTCACCCAACCATAGGCACTTACACGTACCACCTTCTAGAATAGTAACATTTTCTTAGATAGATTTCGTACACGAAGCAAATCCTCTCAGATAAGCCCTAACCATAAATACAAACACAACAGCACAATACCAAGAGAGTGTACCTTAACCAAGAGAAGCACACAAGAGAGAGATACCAGAAAGATTGCAATACCCCAAGTTCGAGCCCCTCTGAATTGTGATTATGTTTATAGGCTGGTGAGCCAAGTGTTTATAATTTGGGAGGCTTATGTATTATTGGGTCGTAGAGCCTAGATGCTAAGGCTAGTGAGCCTATTTTTGTATATGAAATTATTGTTGGAGTTACTTCAACACACACCTAGGATTTCTTTTTCCTAAGGTTTTTCCTTGTTTATTAGTCATAAGTAGTCATTATCTAGTTTCCTATATTTTAGGGGAGAATATTCCACCTGGAGAATATTATCTTTCAGTTGACACTTAAGTTTGACTAGTTGACTTGAGTTTAGATGTTGCATTGGTTTTGTCACCATGCAACATTGGGATCATCACCAGCTAATTTGCACTTACCTTGGGATCATCACCAGACTGGTGCATCACCCTTGATTTCATGAGTTAACTCCTCACTACTCTTTGTTCAGTAGGTTAACTGAAGACTAGTTGACTAGTTAACTCAACTAGGTAGCAGTTCACTCCCGTAACTTCCGGAGAGACTAGACTAGGTGGAAGTTCACTCCTGTAACTGTTGGCGTGTGTAAAAATCACTCTAGACCACCACTATGGCGCATTGGTTCTCCTCCAATGCGCACTCATTGAGTTATACAGAGTATATCGTGTGTAAATTATTCATTATTCATAACGGTTAATGAGAATTCTTCTATTCTTTCTCTCCTTATTCTTCTTTCTCAATTTCTCTCTACAAATGTGTGTAGTATTTTATATCTAGATCTATTTTGTGTAGGTTCAACACATTTACATGGTATCAGAGCCGATGGACTGCTAAGCAAAATCTATACCAAAAAAATTTGCAGGTACAAAAGATTGAAGTTAGCGGAAAGATGGATTTCCAAAAAGAATTCATTCTTACACCTTACAACTATTTTGCATGGAAGGAGAAAATAGTCATGCATCTACGAACCATAGGGTTGTACAGGTTATCCTTGAATACAAATACAGAACTGACATCATCCATAGAAAAATCCAAGTATTTAAATCGCATGGATAAGGCACTCGGAACAATTTGTAGTCTTATTTCTCCTTATCTCCTTTTTCACATATCTTCCTGTAAAACTCCAAATGAAGTCTAGACCACCTTGGAAGGATTCTTTGGAAAACAGGATGAGATGAAGGGACACATGTTGGAGGTGGAATTGCTCACATTGGATCCAAAAAGCTTCGACAATATACAAGATTTCTTTACAAAATTCAAGGATTTACTATCGCATCTCAAAGCTTGCGGGGTTTATAAATCGAAGGAGGAGAAACAAATGGTTCTCACCATTCTCTCCGAGATTGGTCCCAAATTCTCAGTATTCATATCCACATTCCATTATGTCAGATTCTCCTCTGGAGCCACCTAGAAGATGCCTTCTCTTGAGGACTTTATCGAATCCATGACACAAGAGAAAACCAAGCTCATCAACATGGGCACAATCAAAGGCCCAAGGGAGCATGAACTCACTGTGCAATATGGAAGCCACATATATCAGAAATCTAAAGATAAATATAAACGGAAAGCTCATGCACATCCTAAGAAGGAAGGGTACACAAAACCCTTCACGATGCCTCTGGATCCAAAGGGGAAAAGGGAAGAAAAGGGGGGAGAAATGCATGTACTGTCACAAAGGATTCCATTCAGAATATGCATGCATGCAAAAACAAATAGATCTGATGTCTCAATACTTTAGCAAAACAACTTTGGAGATCGCATCCCTGAGGGTACCAAGAAGAAGAAGCCAGAAGATCTGAATTCCAAGAAAGGAAATTCTAGCCATGCCTTGATTTCCATCAACTCCTCTCTCGATGTTTGGATCATAGATTGAAGAGAATCACATCACATGGATTCCTCAAAAGCAGTATATTCTTCATTGGATGCATGCAAAGGTCCTCCTATTCTGATGGGGGACAACTCTTCTGTCGAAGTCACCAGCAAAGGAAGGATTGAACTCACCAACGGAATCTTCGAGAATGTGTTGCACGTTCCCAAAATTTTCGTCAACCTTATCTCCGTGTATCAGATGATGAATTATGGCACTAGAAAGAAATTCATATTCACAGCAAATTCAGTGGACATCTACGACATGCAAACCAACTCCATGGTTTCTACCGGTGAGGTAAATCATCAGTCTAGATTGTATACATTTCCTGAATCCATTGAACCTAATTATGCTTTACTGCTTACTCATGTTGATGAAAGTAGTAGGATATGGCACAAAAGGTTTGGAAATTTGAATTTTAGATACATGCAACAGCTTAGCAAGAAAATATTGGTTGATGGTCTACCAGACATCCATTTCTCCAAGGGAGTATGTGAGGGATGTGTTCTTGTAAAACACCCTCAAGAGAAATTCGACAAATGAAAGTCTCAAAGACTTATGCACCTTTAGATATGATCCACAGTGACCTTATGGGTCCTTTTCCACATCCATCCATCAGCAAAGTGAGGTTTGTTCTCATTTATTTGATGATTTCTCACGTTTTACATGGATCTACTTTCTCAAGCAAAAATCTGAGGTCTTTCAACACCTCAAAGATTTCAAAGCCTTGGTTGAGACACAGTCCGGAAAGAAGATCAAAGTCCTTCGAACTGATAGAAGGGGAGAGTATGTAAATCATGAGATCCATAATCTTTTCCATGAGGCAAGGATTCAGTTGCAGCACACAGTTCCCTATACTCCGCAGCAAAACATAGTTGTTGAGCGGAAAAACAAATCTCTAAAGGAGATGGCATATTGCATGTTGCATGCAAAGTCACTACCACAGAGACTATGGGCCGAAGCACTTAATTGTGCAGCATACATCCAAAATAGATATCCCCATATATTTGTCAAGGATAAGACCCATTATGAGGCTTGGAGCGGCCTCAAACCAGAAGTGACCCAATTTCGCATTTTTGGTTCACATGCATGGGCCTGGATTTCCTCTGAAAAGAGGAAGACACTTGATCCATAGAGAACTGAGTGCATTTTTGTTGGATACCCCAATGGTTTGAAGGGATATAGGTGTATTGATATTTCCTCGGATCGACTCATCATTGAGAAAAGTGTCCAATTCGAGGAAAGTGTATCGCATGCACCTCAGTTGTCGCATGCTGACACCTTCATTCTTCCACCTGTCTGAGATGATGAACATGCACATACCGAATCTTCTTCAGATGAGAGTTCTTATTCAGAGGACTCAAATGATTTAGATTCAGAGTCAATACAGTCAAAGCATCCAGATGTAGTTGCAGAGCTAGAGCAGAGGCCCAAGTGGACACAGACTACTCTTCAGGATGCAGGGGATCTCGTTGGTGATCCAGCCGATACTAGGAGGACTCGATCTGATTTCTAGGAGCCTCATGTTGCACTCACTACCACTGAACCATTTACCTTTGTTAGCACTAGAAGTTCCCTTCAGATTACATGGAAGGCAAGCCCAGTACCCATTAGTTTTTTATGTCACGGACTAGTTTTATGTGGGTGGAGGTCAATGGAAAAAACTCATAATCCGAATGATGTTCAACACAGAAATGGACAAGAAATGTACAGGGAAGTGAGGGCCACATTAACTTCAGTCAGTAAATTGAGTTAAAGTGAGAGCAGATGGAACACTTAGTGAGGGAGGTGAACGAGACTGATATGGGCATCAGGCCTTCCAGCAGCTCGAGGAGGAAAAGCTCGACTCAAGAGAAATATGAAGCCCAAGGTTCAAACACTAAAATATGATGCAAGAAACACAGTTACAGCAGCAGGATGATCAAACCTCCATCATCCTGCAACTGCAACAACTCAACTGGATCTTCCATGCCCGAGCCATCCAATGTAAGAGGGAAAAGACAACATAGGGAAATGAATGAAACTGACCACGATGTAGCTCTAATAAAACCTCCATTATAGTTGCATAATGATCCTCAACTAGATCATCCATACCCGAGTGTTTCAAACAATTTTTACAGAGAGATGAAAATAAACAAGAAGTTGACTTCTATTAACATGAAAGTCTCAAATCGATTACATAACCAGAGAACAGCTCTGGCATCACAAACATTACAAAAATGGGATCTTGGCTCAACCAAATGGCCTCCTCGAATGAAACTCAAAACTACATACATATACTTAAAAAAATTCTCCACTACCAGCAGAGGCATGCTCGAGCTTTTCGTACAATTCCATACGTTTGTGTCTTCTCGGTCAGACTGCGCATGCAATCTTCTCTGTGCACACATTCCCTTGTCAGACGCAATTGTTCTTTAGAAGGGACCTGACTTGCTGACAATCCCACCTCCTTAACCATAAATTTTGAGCCTTCCATTTATGGGGGGAGACGATGTTTCAACCACCTTCCCCAACTTCATTAACTGTCTGCATTCGGGACTTCAGACTTTTGCTCTGAATGCTACGCTTTGACGCTTCTTGTGCAGGCCGCGAACTTGGACAACCTATTTCCCTTGACAACTATATGTGATAACATTTGGCTCCATAGGGGATGGCATTCTCCCTGCGAGCTACCAAGAACAAGTAGTTCCAATCGCCTTATGCATTGGGCTATGGAGTCTAACTCAAAACTTTCGTTGAAGAAAACAGGGAAATATGTGCACACTACTCTACTAAAAACAAAAACAAACACATGGGCTCCATAAGGAGCCTATTTATGTACAATCCTATATGAACTGATCTTTACAAAGTGCTAGGTGAAAGCAAACTTCCACCATAGCCATTCAAGTAACTTCCTAACTAGAAGCTCTTTTACTCTGTCAGTGATTGATAGTAGATGATGTAACTGCAACAGCAGAACGATTACATCCTTTAGCTTTCCTCCAGATGGAAATGGTGGGATAAGACTTGGAGGCTTCAAATCATGGAGGAAAAGAAACTCCATGTATTCCCCCACGAGTTCATAGAATAAGTGGCAAACTCTAGACAATTTGCAACAGAAAACATGCTCTGTCTTACAGCCGCTCACATATGGTTGGATGTCTCTGGAAAGATCATGTGAATGAGAGGCTGACGCAGACTGACTGATCCCAGGTGATGGTTTCTCACTCACAGGCTCTGGGCAGGATATAAATTGCACCTTTGGCTCTTCCTCTTCTTATTCATGGCTCTCCCAAGGATCAGAGTCATAATCATCATACACAGGAACCATGGGAAAGCTCTTCTCTTGGTCTCCTGCAGACCCAGGATGATTGATTTCCACACAATGTTTTCCTTCAATGTATAAAGGAAAAGGTTGTGTTGCATGCTCTTGGAAATCCTTCATATTCAGCTCGGAATCTGATTCATAGATGTCATACACATGCTGGCTGGTACCAGGTGATATCTTCTCATTTACAGGCTCTGAACAGGAGATAAACTGTGTGTTTATCTCCTCCCTTTCTCCTTCATGGCTCTCCCAAGGATCATATTCCCAATCATAATAAATAGGAACCATGGGACTCTTCGTGATCTTCGTCAGGATATTCATCACAAGTTGTTTGTTCTTGGCCAATATCTGAAATCACTTCCTTGTTATAAGTAGGGCTTCCAAGAACATTTGTTTCAGGGACCAAAATATCCTATGTGTTTTCTTCATAAGAGTAGCAGACACGATCTGCCTTCAATTTATCTAACCTTGCAGAAAGTGATCTCGCCAGCCACATCAACTTAGTTAGGGCATCTTCCTCCTCCTCGCAGGATTCATCCTCACAACTTTCGTTCGGAACAGTCACACCTTGAACACAGTCTTTATATTCTTCACAACAATTATGATAAATTAACTTAGAAGAATAAAACTTTTGACAGTGCCTATTGAAAGTTGCATGAAATTCTCCCAGGGAGGAGATGAAATTCTCCCAGGGGTAAGGAGTGATACCACTGACGAGCATCTCCTGCTAATGAGAACATGAAAATCTTCATTAATACATCTTCATGATGTATCTCCCACTGATGCATGAGTTCATGAAACTCATGGAGATGTTGAGCAAGGTTGTCCTCTTTACGCTCTCTAAATATGGGAAAATACTCACTCCATTCATTTGGAGTAGGAACAACATTGGGAAAACCAGGAACAGTAGAGAAATTAAAGGGAGCAAACCTTCGAGCCAGGTTTTTGTCCATTTCGAACCAATGGAGTCTCCAATCGATCCTTTAACCATGGATTTTCCAGGTGAATGATATGCAGAATGAGTGTGTCTGGTATTTGTTCACCATCAAAGACCAGATTTGATCGTTGTGTTCTCCCAGGGGGCTTCAGGTGTAGCCAGAGGAAGCCACACTGAAACAATGGATTCTAGACAGTGGAGTCACCAGGTGAAAATGCAATATTCAATGGTTATGATATCTAATGCACCTTCAGAATCAAAAGCTCGTTGTCATTCTACCCAGTGAAATGTCTTCAATTCGTTCCCTGGCAACGACACCAGAAATGTTAGCACTAGAAGTTGCCTTCAGATTGCAAGGAAGGCAAGCCCAATACCCATCATTTTTTTATGTCATGGGATGGTTTTATGTGGGTGGAGGTCAATGGACAAAACTGAGAATCTGAATGATGTTCAACATAGAACTGGACAAGAAATGTACAGGGAAGTGAGGGCCACATTAACTTTAGTCAGTAAATTGAGTTAAAGCGAGAGAAAATGGAAGACTTAGTGAGGGAGATGAACGAGACTTCTATGGGCATCAGGCCTTCCAACAGCTCGAGGAGGAAAAGCTTGACTCAAGAGAAATCTGGAGCCCAAGCTTCAAACACTGAAATATGATGCAAGCAACACAGTTACAGTAGCAGGATGATCAAACCTCCATCATCCTGCAACTACAATATCTCAACTGGATCTTCCATGCCCGAGACATCCAATGTAAGAGGGGAAAGACAACACAGGGAAATGAGTGAAACCGACCATGATGCATCTATAATCAAACCTCCATTACAGCTACATAACAATCCTTGGCTGGATCATCCATACCCGAGTGTTTCAAACAATTTTTACAAAGAGATGAAAAGAGACAGGAAGCTGACTTCTATTAACATGAAAATCTCAAATCGATTACTTAACCAGAGAACATATTTGGCATCACAAGCATTACAAAAATGGGAGTTGTACTCAACCAAATGGCCTCCTTGAATGAAACTCAAAACTACATACATATACTCAAAAAAAAATTCCACTACCAACAGAGGCGTGCTCGAGCTTCTCGTCCAATGCCATACGTCTGTGTCTTCTCGGTCAGACTGCACATGCAGTCTTCTCTACGCACGCATTCCCCTGTCAGACGCAATTGTGCTTTAGAAGGGACCTGACTTGTTGACAGTCTCGCCTCCTTAACCATAACTTTTGAGCCTTCCATTTATGGGGGGAGATGATGTTTCACCCACCTTCCCCAACTTCACTAACTATCTGCATTCAGGACTTCAAACTTTTTCTTTGAATGTTGCACTGTGATGCTTCTTGTGTAGGCCGCAAACTTTGACAACCTGTTTCCCTTGACAACTATACATGATAACACCCTCCATGAATATTTTCTTGGTTCAGTCTTCATATCCATAGTCTTATGGAGAGGTTGCTAGAAATCCCTTTTGGGAATCTGCCATGCAGGAGGAGTACAACTCCCTCCTCAAGAACCAGACTTTGGATCTGGTTCCACTTTCTTCTGGGAGGAAACTTGTTAGATGCAGATGGGTCTACATGACCAAGAGTGCAGCGGATGGACAGATTAGAAAATACAAAGTTGGGCTTGTTTCCAAAGGCTTTCAGCAGGTTCATGGTATTGACTATGATGAGACCTTCGCTCCAGTAGCGAAGATGGATTCCATATGATTGGCACTAATGTTATTGTGGCAACCAAAGGATAGGAAGTCCATTAGATGGATGTGAAGAATGCATTTCTTCATGGTGATCTCTCTGAGGAGATTTACATGGAGTAGCCCTATGGATTTATGCAGGACTCATATTTGGTCTATCGACTGAAGAAGTCCCTTTATGGCCTCAAGTAGGCTCCAAGGGCATGGTATGCCAATATGGACTCCTACCTGTTGTCACAGAACTTTGTACGTTGTAAATTAGACCTGAATGTCTACATGCCTAGGATGGTTGATTCACTTCTACTCTTAGTTATGTATGTTGATGATTTGTTGATCATCGGTTCCTCGACTTCAGCGATTGTTGTAGTCAAGAGGATTCTACATGACATATTTTTTATGACAGACATGGGTTTGCTACACTTCTTCCTTAGACTCGAGATCAGTCAGGATGTATTAGGCATCAAACTGTCTCAGGTCAAGTATGCATGAGATATCCTTGAGAAATTTCACATGACAGACTGCAAGTCTACTCCAACTCCTTTCCTATCGGGAATCAAACTTAAGGATGGTGGAGAGACTCCACTGGTTGAAAACACACTATACAGATAGCTAGTGGGGAGCTTGTTTTATCTCACACACCCCAGACCAGACCTCTCCTATGCAGTTGGCGCAGTTTCTAGGTTCAGGCAGGAGCCGCATGAGCTACATTGGAAGGATGCAAAGTGTATCCTTCGATACTTAAAGGGCACCATCACCTTTGGGATTCATTATGCAATAACATTAGATATCATCGGGTTTACTAATTCTGACTGGGTTGGTGATAGAATTGATCGCAAGTCCACATCTGGTTACTCACTTAGTCTTGGTTCCAGGCCTATCTATTGGTCGAGAAAGAAGCAAGCTGTCATTGCACAATATTCATCTGAGGCAGAGTAAAGAGGGGTAGTTAACATAACCATTCAGGCTATTTGTCTACAACATTTTCTCACTGAGTTGGGCATTCAGCTTCATCGGTCGATCGTCATCTGCTGTGAAAACCAGAGCACTCTAAAGTTCTGCAGAGATCCAGTTCAGAGGCAGCGAACGAAGCACATCGAGATCCACATGCACTACATCTGGGACTTAGTACATAAGGGGATCATTGACCTATGGTTTTGTCCTTCAACAGAACAGACGACAGACATATTCACCAAGACCTTCACTAAGCAGAAGTTCCATTCTCTGTGAACTCGTCTTGGAGTGAAGGACACAGTTGCCTAGCAATTGTAGCTCTTCTTTTTACATACATTGTACCTTGAGGGGGGGGTTTTCCCATGAGGTTTTCCCTCTTTCCTCACTTTATTTTAGTGTATCTTTTGTATTTGGGTACCTAACATGGCCTCGTTGTTGGGACCCATTCTTTATGTTCACCATAGTAATGTTTAGGGGTGTTGGAGTTACTTCAACACACACCTAGGATTTCTTTTTCCTAAGGTTTTTCCTTGTTTATTACTCATAATTAGTCATTATCGGGATTCCTATATTTTAGGGGAGAATATTCCACCTGAAGAATATTCTCTTTCAGTTGACACTTTAGTTTGACTAGTTGAGTTGAGTTTAGATGTTGCATTGGTTTTGTCACCATGCAACAATTGGATCATCACCAGCTAATGCACACTTGCCTTAGGATCATCACCAGACTGGCTCATTACCCTTGATTTCCTGAGTTAACTCCTCACTACTCTTTGTTCAGTCAGTTAACTAAAGACTTGTTGACTAGTTAACTCAACTAGGTGGCAGTTCTCTCCCATAACTGCCTGAGAGACTAGACTAGGTGGTAGTTCACTCCTGTCTTTATTGGTGTGTGTCCAGATCACTCTAGACCACCACTATGACTCATTGGTTCTCCTCCAGTGCACACTAATTGAGTTATATAGAGTATATCATGTTTAAATTATTCATTATTCATAAGGGTTAATGAGAATTCTTCTATTCTTTCTATCCTTCTTCTTCTTTCTCAATTTCTCTCTACAAATGTGTGTAGTAYTTTCTAGCTAGATATATTATGTGCAGGTTCAACACATTTAMAATTATGTATATCATTAATATAAATACATCATTGTGTGTAGACCGACCATGAAGAAAGACTTATGGGGGACTAAGATCCACTAGGTGGGTAAGGGAAGGGGCTATGGGACTTGGGGAAAAGGGCTAAGCTTAAGAGCTTAAACCCAAGAGAATAATATATATTTATTTTCTAAAGGCTGTGATGAGGATATTAATTTATCCTAAGTTTTTCTTGGAAAGGGAATGAATCCCAAGTGGAGGGACTCATACTCCAGGAGCGCCATGTGTCAATCAAGGCACGTGCAATTTTATGTGGGGAAATCAGTCATTGTGGGGGTTCACTCTGCATTCTTTCCATCCTTCCTCATGCACTCAGACATGGAGCATCCACGAACTGAACCATTCTCTCCATCGTTGAACCTCCTCCATGTTCGACCTCTGTAACTGGCACTCATTTGTACTTGCTTGAGAATGTACCCTGCCTTAACGTTTTTTTTCGTTGCCATCATCTGTGCAATACCTGAGTTATGTTGTTTCTATATCCCTTATCTGTTTGACTTAGGAGTTGGATAGAAGAAGTAGGTTGTCAGGCCTCTGAGAAACTATCTCCAGGTGAGAGATATTGTTGGGGAAGTGAATTCTCCTAGAGGAAGCCCAGCAGCAGCTACAGAGCTCTGAGAATTCTTGTTCAGCATGTTGTTGAAGCCCTGGAAGGGAATTGGAGAAGTCGATGGACTATTGAACAATGAAGGTGTATACTTCTCTAGGTGGGATAGGTATGTGGGGAATGAGAGGATGTGAGTTGCGTATGTAAGTTGGCTCCTAGTAGGAAATCATTCCTGATGTACTGTGTGACCTTTCATAGTCTCATCCTAGCTTAGGAATCTCTTTCCTAGGTGGATTTTAGTCCCAGCTCGGGGGTGACCCACTGCTAATAGTGATGAGTAGCGTGGTATAAGGCTAGGAGGTTCGTGGAAGGTCTACACTGTTGATTAAGGTTGGTTGTCATTGATGTCAACCCTTGAAGAAAGCCTTGTAGCACAAAGGTTTGGGTAATGGACCCAATATTATTTTATGTAAATATGACTCATTATTGTTTTGTCATGGTTGATAAGAAGTAAATATGGATGAACTCCAAAGTGTTCCCCTTATGGTGAAAGCCCTCACGGGAAGACGTTGTGTGGAGTAAGAGAATATCCTAGATGGAATAATGAGATGAAGGAAAGTGAATTTGTCAGGGAAAATATCCTAGATGGATAGTGCTTGTCATTTCATTTCCGGTGGTATGTGGAACATCACATAATTCCTCACGGTTAGAGAGTTATGGCCATGAGAAGTTGGAG
>SNQJ01S0059201.1:43973-58863 GCA_010110895.2 Picea sitchensis | reverse complement strand
ATACTTATATACTTATTATTATTTTTTTAAATGTTACATGTGAATTTCATAATATTAAGCATTAATACATCTCTTATATTAAGTTGCAAAAAGTACCTTTAAACTTAATAAGAATAAATTAACTACTACTAATTTATTTAATTAATTAAATTATGTCATAATTATTTACCTTTAAACTTAATAAGAATAAATTAACTACTACTAATTCATTTAATTAATTAAATTATGTCATAATTATTTGATATTCAATATATATAATAATTTGAAATTTAAAATATATAATAATTTCAAATAAGAATTTATGTTTTAAAATATAGTGTAATATTTATTTATATGCTGCATGATGAACACCTTATGACATTAACATTTGCATAATTTGAAATTTAAAATATATAATAATTTAAAATAAGATTTTATGTTTCAAAATATAGTGTAATATTTATTTATATGCATTTATAGTTGTTGCTGGATGATGAACACCTTATGATTTGCTAATAAAAACTAATGTAAATTATTTATAAATAAAATAAAATTTAGTTGTTGTTACATGATAAACATTAGCTTAACTTTATGATAATAATATTTATTAATAAAAAAATACACAAACAATAAAATTAAATTTAGCAATATACTTTTGTTTAAAAAACTACATATATTTTTTTAGCATTACAATAAATGATCATAATCTTAATAAATAAGATCAATGCTTTTGTTTAAAAGACTACATACATTTTTTAACATTACAATAAATGATCATAATCTTAATAAATAAGATCAATGTTAATAATCCATTTTTTTTAATTTATTTATAAAATATTTTTTTTCTAAATCTTATCTTATGTTATTTAAATGGTTAAAATGAGACTTTTGAGAGACAAAAACTATCATATACCAAGCATCAAATACTTTGCATATTATAAGTAATAAATAAACACTAGCATCAAATACTTTGCATATTATAAATAATAAATAAACACTTTGACATAACCAAAGTTTTATTTTATTTTTTTTTATAATATTTAAATTGAATTTTTCAAACATTCTATTGGTTAGACAAATTGATGTCTTATTGCCTAGACATCTTATATAACCTAAGTTTTCATCTAAAATATTATGCCTAACCATATTAAGTTTTGCTCTCATACAATGCATTATGTCTAATTTTAAATAAGATCCTAACTTTGTTTAAATATTTTATGAAGATGACATCGACTTTATTAAAGACTTGCAACCACATTTATCTCTTGCAAGACTTGCAACCACATCTATCTCCTGCAAACTCTCGTGAGATTACCTTAGCCATATACACAACCTTGCAAACTTTGACCAGATTGCCCCCATCATATCCACCGCCTTTACAAGACAACCAACTTATCCCCCCAGTATTCATCGCCTTTGCAAACTGCCTTTACAAACTCTATCACATTTGCCTTCAGTGTTGTGGAGTTTTTAGAGCCTTCAGTGCTGTGAATTTTTAGTGGAGCCCTGTTGTATGTGCTTCCTGCTGTAGAAAAAGTAAAACACTTGTCTCGAATGCCCCCACCTCACCTTCTTCTACTTGGTTGTTATTCATTAGATGTTTTACGGAAGAAGAGGGGGAAAAAGGATTATTGAGTCACTTCTTCCAGAAGAAGATCATGACCGACAACAAAAAAACATGCAAAGACGACGTTGAGGCCTATGCTCAGCGTGCTCGCGGAGCTCATCGCAAACACCCTAGAAAACTTTAGAGTCTCAGAAACTAAATGGGCATCTACACCCAGTTATCTAGATAGAAAACAATCGAGGACGCTTGGTGTAATCATAGACAGGTGCAACTACAACCTGTCCTTGAGCTGCTAGTTGGAATGTAGCTGCTATACATACAGGTTGTTGTTGGTAACCATCTCCAACAGGCACCACAGGCTTATTTGTATCCTGTAGAGACATTCACTGTTGCAGGTTGTTGGAATCGCTTATATATTTCTTTTGCATGTGTTGGTTCACTATTTAGATTTGGATCCAAACAAATAAATGCTACCCTTTCTAGCCAAATATGCACTACTCCCACTGACTGTGTTACTGGTTCTTCACATGTCATGCTCCAATTGGTTGTTGGTCTGAAAGAATTGATTTGGAAGGAATGTTGGGCGAGAGGATGGTGAGGAAATGGGCACATTGATAGGTACTTATATATTCCTTTTCTTTTGTATACTTATATATTGTTTTTGTTCAGGGCTGCATTGTAGGGGAATCTAACCAAGAACCGAGATATAAAATAATAAACTTGACAAGCTAGAGGACATAAAGCATAAATAAATCAATGATCCTGAGCATAAATGAAAGACATAGGAAGAAAGTTATGTTATCAAATGGAAAAATTAATAGCTTCCTTACCTATAGTATAAATTAATCTTAGAAGATTAAAGAGAAGGATTAGTATGTAGATTACCTAGCTTAAGCATAAGATCTGAGAATACGCAATTCGATAGGTTCATGGCAGAAGCACATGCTAAGCAATGACCATTACAAGTGATTGTCGATAGCTCTTCAAGGTGAATGCCTCCTGTAGTTGCCTTTGCATTTCTACAAGAGATGCTTCAGCCTTACCATGCCATATAAAAGGATTTTTGTCTTGTTCTCTGCCTGTGGTTGTCAATAACTCTCTTCAAGGTGAANATGCACTACTCCCACTGACTGTGTTACTGGTTCTTCACATGTCATGCTCCAATTGGTTGTTGGTCTGAAAGAATTGATTTGGAAGGAATGTTGGGCGAGAGGATGGTGAGGAAATGGGCACATTGATAGGTACTTATATATTCCTTTTCTTTTGTATACTTATATATTGTTTTTGTTCAGGGCTGCATTGTAGGGGAATCTAACCAAGAACCGAGATATAAAATAATAAACTTGACAAGCTAGAGGACATAAAGCATAAATAAATCAATGATCCTGAGCATAAATGAAAGACATAGGAAGAAAGTTATGTTATCAAATGGAAAAATTAATAGCTTCCTTACCTATAGTATAAATTAATCTTAGAAGATTAAAGAGAAGGATTAGTATGTAGATTACCTAGCTTAAGCATAAGATCTGAGAATACGCAATTCGATAGGTTCATGGCAGAAGCACATGCTAAGCAATGACCATTACAAGTGATTGTCGATAGCTCTTCAAGGTGAATGCCTCCTGTAGTTGCCTTTGCATTTCTACAAGAGATGCTTCAGCCTTACCATGCCATATAAAAGGATTTTTGTCTTGTTCTCTGCCTGTGGTTGTCAATAACTCTCTTCAAGGTGAACCAATCTGGCCTCATGTAGCTGCTCCTGTGTTTCTACATGAGCGCATGCTCATTTCATCTCTATAGATGTGCATAATAACAACATTTCTAAATTTTCCATGCCATGTAAACATACAATACAAATTATTAACAAACACAAAATATTTGATTTAAGTGGTCTGAACACAGTTTTCCACCTGGTGAAACAAAAACCAATTATTCTCTTTTCAGTGCACATGAGAATCGATCACGGGTCATTTGGAAGCCCTGAATTGCAAGGAATGGAAAGGAAGATAAACTAAAAGAAATAATTTATGTGTATAGCAAGAATCAATACCTATCCACGATTCTACAAAATCCAGGCATCGTTGCGAGGCTCGCAAGATATTGCCACGGTGATGGTGTTGATGATTAAATCATCCTATCTACAGAAACATGGTACAATGCTCCTTCACCTCCTCTGCGATGAGCTACTTTATATTATGTAAAGCATCTAAGCTAGAGAAAAATGAAGCCAGGATCAAGCCCTCGACTTCAACATTGGTCATTTTTTGTTGCATGGAACAATTGGCATTGACGATGAATCCACTTTCAAGAAGCTATCCACGCTAAAAACGGATGAGATGATCTACCATACTAGTTCAACAGAAATCTTAGTCTCTCCCCTCACAACAGAGTACGCTGCACCATTCCTTCCAATTCGAGAGCCAGATGCAGAACCTACCAGGAGGGTAGGAGCATAGTCTGCAACAGGTTACTGTTGCACCCAAGCCTCTACTTGGTTTGTCAATGTGTGCAACTTATGCATCCAAGATTTAGCCCATGTGAAACTACTGCTTTTTCTTATTAATAATAAATGGGCTATGGCTCGGATTCTTCAACGGGAGGGTGAGATATGGATGGGAAAAAATGAATCAACTGGTTTGGGCGGGGCTGTTGCAAACACATGAACTCATTTAAGGAAAGGGCCAGATCCTGGATGAAACTAGAATGTTGAGGTTGATTTCTCAAGTGAGACTTCAGGATGAGGAGGCATGGTAGGTGGGCAAGCTGGTTCATGAATATTAATAATGTGGACATGTACTAATTCATGTTATCGTGTGCCTAAGGTGTCAGTTACCACCACTTGTATGAAAACAATTTTTACAAATCATAACCTATAAATGGTAGCATTTAATGAACACAATATTACCATTATGAATGCCACACTTCTAGTTGTATTGAATTTCTCCATGTACGTGATCATAATGCACGGCTTTTTCTCTGCCTTAATTTCCATTCTATTCATCTAATTATGAATGATTAGTGCCTATGGGTGGAGCTTAAAAACCGCCCAGTAGTTTATGTTATACTCTCTTCTCAATTATCTTTTTAAATAAAATCTTTTTTTCCTATCATCAAAACATAATTTCAATTTTTTTTTTCTTCTTTTTTTTTCTGAATGTTTAGTGTCTGAATGTTGAATGTTTAGTGTGATGATTTTGTTTGTATTAAAAAGAAAAAAACATCATACAATGCCTAAAGGACCTTGAAATTAATATATTAATGTGAAATTACAATATATATGATCTTTTAGTTAATAAATAAACAAGTGCTGCATGGCAGCGTAGTCCTTGCCAGGTTGGTATGGGAGTAAATGTGACCTAGTACAGGCAGGTGGCTAGAAAGTTGAAATACACATGGATTACGTGCAGAACATAGTATTCCCAAATTAGTTCTTCTTGAAAAAATATAAAAAATTATCAATGTTTGAATGGTTGTTGGACACAAAAAATTTAGCATTACCGAATTGATTATTTTTAAAACTAGGACATAGAAAATCATCAGAAATAAATAAATTATACATACGAAATATGTATTTGTATAAAGTAGATATTTAGTAAATAAATTATACATACGAACAATGTATTTGTATAAAGTAGATATTTAGTAAATAAATTATACATACGAAATATGTATTTGTATAAAGTAGATTTTTGGTTTTATAGATGCGAAATTTGTAGCCCTCATTCCATACGTAGGCAGTTTTTGTATCGTGGGTTCTCAGGCTGACGCACTGAAAATTGGGTGTCTAATGTTCCGTGGTCTACAAATAACACTGACTGTTCCGTGATATACAAAATGAGAGGCATAGTTGCAGACTATAGAAATTTCCCAGAAATTAATAATGTCTGTTAGATAATAGAATAGTAATAACATCTGTTGCATCGAATTACTTTGCTTTAAAACTAAGGATTTGTTTTGGAAAAAAAAGATATAGCATTGCCGAATTAATTTCTTTGCACATGTTTTATAGAGCATGGACGAACTACTCATTCCATAATTAGCAAGTCTTTGGATCGTGGGTTGTCAGTTTCAAAAATGGGTCTCTATTGTTCCATGTCCTACAAAAACCATCGACAATTCCGCGATATACAAATTGAGAAGCAGGCTTGCGAACTATATAAACTTATTATAAAATAAATAATGGTTGTTACATATATCAGGAAATTACATCAACATTTAAACCATCAACGTCGCTGAAAACCCAAAAAATAGCATACAATAGGAGACAAGAAATGTAGCATATCCGAATTAGTTTTCTTTGGAACAAACAAGAAGGTTCCTGGAAACCCAAAGTTTAGTATACAATAAGGACATTTTCGAATCAATTTTCTTTGAAATTTAACAAAAAATAATAATGTCTATTACATGTTTGCGGAAATTTAAATGCGTTTGTCATATAGACTGGGATTGGGGCTCCCACAGACCATAAAAAGAAATAAGTACAAGAATTAGGAATGTCGAAAGAAGTGTGCCATGGTAGAGAGGAAGAACTAAAAATAAGAAATTGGAACTTATGAGTCTTTGGTTACAGTTTTCTATTTAAAGAGGACATAAGTGGATTGATAAAGAAAAGAAGATGACAACATAGACTTAAACTGGAGTGATAAACAAAACAAGATGGCAATATAGAATTACTATGAAGCCGATGCATTTTTGTTGCTGTCGTCGATGGGAAGTGGACTCTTGTTGATCGGTTGTTTCCCTTCCTGGACGAGGCTTTCCATTCTGAGTTGGAACCATTCTTCGATGTAGCTTTTCATGGGGGCTCTGTTGATTTCATCCCGGATCTCTATGTCGTAAAGGTTGTTTTCTAATTTCATTAGATCCATTGAAATACTATGCAGAATCTGTTCAATTTCTTCATTGTGTGAGGCATAGTCTAGTACCCAGTGCTCGTGCTCATCTAGACGATGTTCAAGTATGTCGTAAAACTTTTCAAAAGACAACCCCTTTAAAATATCAACTTGTTCCTTGAATGCTTCTTTGGTGACTGACAAGGATTTGAGAATTAAGTTTGGATCTTGAACCTCGTTGGTAGTTCCAGCTAATTCCATATGGAGTAGGCTTGTGAATACATTTTCCTTTTCTGATATGACTTGTTTACATAATTTGACAATGAGGTGCAGGTTCTCAATTTTTTTTTGCCAGCATGCTTTTAATTTTTTGGTGCGCTTTGGGGAGGGGAGTTTCTCCTGTCTTCTTTTTAGTTCCGATGTGTTCAAGGCATAGTTGGCAAAAGGGTCCAACACCTGATGACAGAAAAGCTGTTCATTTTTTAAATTCACCTCCAAATTTTCAAGCAAATCATTGGCCTTCTTTCCGAAAGAAACTAAATTTTGCGATGTTTCCAGGCTTCAGTAACTAGCTGCATTATTTTGTTGATTTTTTTCTCTACAAGGGCTCTGGAGCATGCAAATAGGGTAGAGGATACTTTCATCTTCGTTGCAGTGGTAGAAGGTACAATTTTTGCCAAAGGACTAGAAAATTCTAGTGTTGCAATGAAACCCTGTTCAAATTCGTTGAGGCGGTGTTTCAGATTGGCATAATCCATCTCCATTCCTCTAATGGAATCGCTAAGAATGTCACTGGTTACCTGGTGAAACGAGCAGATTTTGGAAGGGGTCATTTGGCTAAAGTCAATCTATGTTCGAGATTTTCCTTTCCTATTTGTTACATCTCTCTTTTCAGTGACCATACTTTTAGATTGGCTGTCAAAAATAGCACTCTGGATTACGAAGGATTTATCTATGTCAAAAAATTCGGTGTCAGATATGTCCACCGCAGACGACCCAATTTTTTGCATCTTCTCAGCTTCAATTTCAATTTGTAGTTTTCCACTGTCAATTTTGGGTTCCTTTGCGTGGCCTGCATTGTTTTTTCTCTTCTTAATTAGTGGAACTTTGTGAGAACTATCAATATTTATGCGAGGGGGGTTCTTATCTCCTCCTCCGTTTCGAAGATTTCTAGGTTTCTTTCTTACTGGGATGGACCGTCGAAGTGATGCTCCATGGTGTCGTGCACTTGGGAGTGTTGGCGGGGGGTTGGGTACTCTTCTCACTAGATACTTTACCATGTTGTCCGTACAATTCAGTTGCACTTTGCAATGTCTCTGCATCGCAATGGGCAGAAGCAGGATTGTTGTCGACACTGTCCCTGTCTTGGGTCAAGTGTCTATGGATAAAATAGGTGTTAAAGCCAACACCCAATAAATGTTCTCCAAAAATGCCATTGGGGTCGAACCCTTTTAGCCTTTCAGTGTACGTTAGGTTCAATTTCTTGAAATGGGTGGCCAACTCGTCAATATTGTTGATGTTTCTACACACGAAGTCTTCAAATTTCTAGGGCAGAGGAATGAACTGTTTTTTTTTCTTGTCATGGAAAAAATGCAACCAGTGGTTGTATTACCTTTCTATTTCTGCAACAAACATCTTGTCTGTGATGTGGCATGGAAGGAAGGCAGGATTTTCCTTAGATCCAAATACCATGAGGAGCCTATGATTTTCCTTTTTCTCAAGTGTGCCCTTCTTGTTCAAAAACTTGCTTGCATGGCCATACATCCTCGAAGCATCCTTGCCTAACAATAAATCTTTGAAAACTGAGACAAATCCATTAAAAACTTCATAAAAACAATGGGAGGCCTTGTGTATCGACAGGGAATCATGCCAGAATGTTACTGGGTCGAATCCACAGTTTATTTTATTGGAAAGATAAAGTTTTGGAAACAGACAACAATACACAATTGTGAAAATCAAGTAGGATGACATATAAATTTTATTCGATTATTTGAATCCTGACAACTGGGAACAGAGTTCAATGGAGATTAGCTTTCCTTGATCGAAAATGTATTGTTCCTTGACTGTGAAATACAAAATATAAATAATTATATAGGAAATGCTTGATGTGGATGCCTGTCCCGTTATTCTTGTAAACAACCAAGCAATTTTCCTGAATGGATTTCTAAAGGAACTTGCCTGGAGCCTTGTGATATCTTCAGGAACTGTTGTCGGGTCTTCAAGGAAGTCGGCTAAGATGTCCAACCCATTATGATGTTTTTCTAGAAACTACTTGCAGTCTTGTCCTCTGAACGTTAATGTTGGTTTCAACAATTTCAACATCTCGCGGAAGAGCTGAGGTGACAAAGAAACAGGAGAATCGTTGCACAGTGGAATAATTCTTTGGCCTGAAATATATTTTTTGGTGCACTAAGAGACCACCTCATTATAGTCAAAAACCTCAGGGACGCAGCCTGTACGAGCGATTCCAGAGGTCCAAATCACTTCGTTCTGGGCGGAACGAGATGAATAGTAAACGTATGCCCTGGACCACTGGAACCTTTGTTCCCCTTTTGCAAACATATTTACTGTATCTCCACAAAACTGTTGTTGACCTGATTCCATAGGTCTACAAAGACATTTATTTGTTCCAGACGATGAATGAAATGAAAGGTTGAAAGGGCTAATATAACCTTGCGCAAATTTTGGTCGAAAGTATGTGAATGGGAGATGTCCTTGAGACTTTCGTTGATTAATGACAATCTGGATGACTGTTTCATGATGCATTGTTAACATTAAACACTACTAATTGCATATATAGAAATGCGAACATGGTGGATATTGCAATGAGTGATTAAGCATTGCAGATTTCTTGAGCAACCCAACATGAAAACGCGTGTTGGAGATGAACAATCGGAAGGGAAAAGATAAGTTTCCGCACATCTTGGTTTAATACGTAATAATGGGATATCTCCTTGAGTTTTTCTCCCATTAATGACAATGTTGACGGTTCCTGCAAGGTGACTTGTTAGCATCAAAGGTTTTTAATTACATAGCAAGAAAGTATGGAGGTCGTGGGCTGGGGGAAAAAAGCTGCTCCAAAATAGGGTTGCAAGGTACAACTGTTGAAGGTGAGGGCGTCATGGTCAAATTGTATGTCTCAGAACTTTTTGATTGCAATATGCGTAACCTGCCAACCGTGGTGATAAAATTGGCAAAGTATGGAGAGCAATAGCAGTCGATCGGAGGAGTCGCATGATTATATAGATGGAGATAAAGATATCTCAACCCGCCAATGCTGGAACCCGTGTTTATAGAAATGCGATTATGTATATAACCACAAAGAGATAATACAAGGGAAGAAGAAAATGGAAAAAGGACCAACGAGTCCGCGGTGGAAATGTAAATCATGGAAATTTTGAGTGCAATATGCATATCAGAGAAGAAGAAGTAGCAGACTTCGAATGCGCTAACCTGAAACACTGACTAAGAATTTGAGATTTCGTGAATCTGTGAACAATAGGATCCAAAATAGGATCAGAGGTATGGATGGTCAAATTGTATTATTTGAAACATTTCAATGCACAATCTGTAACACGGAAGAGGGGACAATGTCAGAACCTGGTACTCAATTTCTATGTTGCAAATGGTTGGATGCGAACTGTTTCGTATTGCTGTGTGCAACTGTCACTTGTAAGAGTCATTAGTAAGAGCATAGAAAATGTATATTAGGAAGCACATTTTTCAACCATGGTACAGTGAAGCTTGCGAGTTCGAAGAGCACGCTATAGAATTGTAGATTGCCAACCCAACAACCATGGACATAAAATTGCCTAAGGTGTGATTATATACATGGAGATAATGAGAGCCATAATACAAGGGAAGAAGAAAAGGGAAAAAGAAGAAAGGAGTCGGCGGTGGAATTGTAGATCAAGGAAATTTTGAATACAAGATGTGAACCCGATAGTCAATTTGTATATTGCGGGGGACCAGAGTAAATAATTTGAATGCATAATTTGTAACACAGAAGAGCGGATGATGTCGAACCCGCACCTGTGTCCAGTTGTCAGTACTGAGAGGTAATTTAGTATTGAAAATAATATTTTAGATTATGTTAAATACTTCATAGGGATTAGTATCTGTAAAGAATGGCAATCTCCACCCCACCAGCCTTGCATTCCATGTGTGAATTTGTATATCGCGGAACTTGAAGGACTATTTGGAGGACACAGAATAATAGAAGTGCAATGTCGAGTCAGACAGTCCGCAACTCCTCTTCTCAATTTGTATATCGTGGAATTTTGGATGCTATTTGTAACACACACAACAATGGAGGGCCAATTTTGAGCCCGCCCGCCCGAGAACCCGTGATCAGAAATGTCGGTAGGTATGAAAAGGAATAGCTACCGATTCAATTCTCCATGCGAGGATATAGATGGAACTGAAATTGGTCCCAACGTGGCAACCATGGACATAAAATTGGCCAAGTATCGAAAGCAACAACGGTTGGTTGGATTAGTCGTCTGATTGTATAGATGGAAATAAAGATATGCCAACCCGTTAGCGCTGGAGCTGCATATTTCGTGAACCCACCAAAAGGAGGATCCAAAACAAGTTGAGAAGGTATCTGCAGAGGAGGCGAGGCCCAGACCTTCTAATTGTATTTCTCCTAACATTTGAATGCATAATCTGTAAGACGAAAGAGCGGACAATGTCCGGTAGTCAATTTGTATATTGTGGAGATTGCAATTCCAACTATTTCGTACATCTGTGTCCAGTTGTCACTAATAAGTGCTAATTTAGTATTCTAAATAAATTTTTAGATATTGTTAGATACTTCACAGGGATTGGCATCTGTAAACAATGGCAATCTACACTCCGCCATTTTTGCATTATGTGTGTCAATTTCTATATCGCGAAACTGGGAGTGTTGTTTGGAGGACACAGAATAATAGAAGTGCAATGTTGACTCAACCAATCTGCAAATTCGCTTGTCAATTTGTATATTGCGGAATTCTGGGTGCTATTTGTAGGATACGGAACAATGGAGCCCCATTTTTGAGCTCGCCTACGAGCCCAAGAACCCACGATCGAAAATGTCGCTAGGTATGGACCGCGGAATTTGTGCGTGATTTATAGAATATCATGTCCATATTTTACAGTCCCATAATACATGGGGAGAAATAAGGGAAAAATGATGGAGGTGTTAGTGGAATTGTAGATAATATGTAGGAATAAGAGAAGGGAAAAAGAACTAAGTATCTTGCAGAAGATCATCAGGGTTCGCAAGCGGCGGCCCTGCAGCGGTGGGCATAAAATTGGCTAAGTATGGAAAGGAACAACGCTTGGTCGGATCCGTCGTGCGAGGATATAGATGAAGATGTTAAAGCATGAATTGTAGATGACAGAGGTATCTTTCATACCACTTTTTCCACTTGTCACTAGTAAGAGCATTGTTGATGTATATCAGGAAGGATGCGAAGTTGATAGGGATGGAAAGCAGTAACAAATACTTTGAATGAAGTCTATGTGTACGAGGAACCCATAGTGAAATTGTAGATCACAAATATTTTTAGTGCAAGATATATATTGCGGAACGATAAGCAACTGGGTTCGCAAGCGTCGACCCCGTAGCGGCGGGCATAAAATTGGCCAAGTATGGAAGGGAACAAATCACTGACGTTGTTTCGCTGCAACATGTATATGATGAAGCATGGGACATAGGTGTTGGGTACCGCGAACCCGGGGCCTGGTGCCTAGATAACTGGGCAAGTATTGGCCAAGACAAAGTTATGATATCTATTTCAATATTTTTCATACTAGAATCTATCAATGAACACATTTTTCATATTTATATGAATAGTATTCATAGTAATATATATTAATGGATTGGTTGTTTCAAATGCAAATGATCTCCCAATCTGCAAGATGCTTCTCGGCTTGCAAATTTTGCTGGAACCTCAAAAATTTTGACTGCAACATGTACATAGCGCAACAAGAAACATGAATTTGCAGTGTGGTCTCGGTGACATAAACTCCTTATCATCTATTCATCTTGTATTCGTTGTAATGAGATCAACAAACGTCGTCTCTCCATAAACAACAATATCTAAATTAAATTAAATGCAATCAAAATTTGGTGTGACTTTTAAGTAATTAAAGCATAAATTGCAGATTACGAAAGTTCTTAGGCTGGAAGATGTATATGACAAAACAATGGACATAGTTGTTTAATACCACAAACCCAAACATAATTTCCTAAGATTTGCCGAAGAGGAAGTTTTTTTGTATTTATTCCAATACTATTGATATTAGTGTATATGCACGGATATTATCAAATAGAAGAAACTGCAATATATCCAACAAACTTCACAGGAACATTGCGTCAACAGTTCAGCCACCTTGTCGTTACTCATTATTAATTCTATTCACGGAACCCGAAGAATGGGAGCAACACGAGTCCTCCAATTTCTTTCTTTAAATACAGGGCCACCACCACATAAGTATGGCCTATGAAAAATTATTCTTACATGTAAAATGTAAACAAAGAACATGCCAGGTTTTATTTAGATTGAAGTACTGGGCAGCATAAACAAAACCTTGTGTTTCATGTTTAACCACACAGGGGAAGAAGGTAGAAAATACAATTAAAACAAATACCAGAAATTGGAAAGTACTGTTAAAAAATAAACCAAAATTATTCTATATTCAAATAAGGTGGGTTACAAAATACAACTGAGGCTATTTTCGACAACGATTGCGATTTTTCCTATCGTCAACCAATTTAAAATATGTACATTGATGAAGCTTCTTCACAGTTTTGTACTTAATCGGTGCTGCGAAGTACATCTATCCCACTTTTTTGAATATCTTCTCTCTTCCAGATATGGCCTACTTGCAATGCTTGTTTATTCAACATTCAATTCTTTGTCAAGTATTAAATTCCCTATGCTGTCGAAAAGTTGGGGTTTAAGGTGCTTTGCTTGCAATGTTATTGACCCTTGACATCCGAGACAACTTACAAATGCCATTCAGGCCGATTTCAAAGTGGAAGGAGTCGTTCTATGTCACAACAGCTAAAGAAGCGGAAAATAAATCAAGTACGTAGTGACTGGTATTCTCCCTATATTCGATCATCTATTTGGTTGAGAAGCTTGCCTGAGGATTTGTATGTGGAACTTCTTTGCTTTATTACAGTAAATTGGAAGGAACGTCCAACCTAGATGCAAAAAGAAACTCTGTTGAGGTACATAACTTCTTCGGGTAGTAGAGGTGTGGCAAGTGCATCAAATGTTGCAGAATGCACCAGAACAGGTCTGGAAATCAAATGTTGCAGATGGCATCAAAATATATCTTTCTTCATAGCCATGGAGATATGGCAGCCCACAAAAAGGTCTGGAATGTTTAGAGGTGACGCCAAATATGTAGATTCAGCAACTACATCCATAGGAAACCGAACAAACTTTCACAAAGAACATAGATTTCTGTCAAGTCGACTACTAGACCCACATGCAGGTCATCATACTATGAAATATAAACTTTTGCAGTGATAATATGTCATTTTATCCACCCATACAGTTTCTGCTATCCGCCTCTAAGGTAGACAAATACTTGTGCAATCTGTACAACTCGATACACTTGCCAAATCTGTGTTGTTGGAAGAAGCTATATAATTAAACGGATAACTATTTTGCACCCGACCTCAAAATGCATTACAATTTCTAGTAATAAAACAAAGAAGTTCAACCAACAAATCTCTAGCCAACATTTTCAATGAACCAAAGCATCAAACACAGGGAGAACACCAATCAGAACATACCTGCTCTGTTTTTTTCATCCTCTCTGAGTTTCTCTTTGTATAACAAAGTTTTGTTTTTACTCAAAGCTTACGTCACATGAAACCAAACTCTATTCTTTCATCTTCTTTTCAATCACATCTCTAAGTTGTCTTACATGTGCATGACCAGGAACATTAGAACGAAGGCACCCTAAAACACAAATCTTTGATCATAGAGAGAAATGGCAATAAGTATTTAAAAGCAAGGTTGGATGATCTGTCGTAGGTTTTGTGTTGATTCGTTTTAATGACATATGTTCTCAATATTTTCACTTATTAATGCCAATATTTTTGAATATGTACGCTCAATAATGACTACCAACACGTATTAAAATTCCCATATCCGAGCAGATTCTGAAATCTGACATCTAAGATATGCACAATATTAAAGAGGGACATGACGTCAAGGCCTCTGTGGGTGACATGTTCATGAACTTTGCCGAAGCTTTTAAGAAAACTAAACTGCACAAACAAAAAATAAAATAAAAAGTATTTCGCAAATTCAAAATGTAGGCAAAAGGAAATTACCAGATCCCATAATATTCGCTTGTCTATTCATTTTAATGGGATATGTCCTCCAGTTATTAAATCCCATCATTTCGAAATGCACAATATTAAAGAGGGACCTGACATCAAGGTCTTTGTCGCTGACACGTTCGTGAACTATGCTGAAGCTTTGAACAAAACTAAAACTGG
>SNQJ01S0059201.1:23886-43954 GCA_010110895.2 Picea sitchensis | reverse complement strand
GCAGGCAAAAAAAATTACCAGATCCCATAATATTTGGTTGTCTATTCATTTTAATTGGAGATTCCCTCGAGCTTTCCAGTTATTAAATCCCATGTTTTTGAACCTGTCTGCTCAGTTCTAACTTTTCAAAGCATATTTCATGTGTATTGGGAAGCGCAGAAGGTAGAGGGGATGGAGCCCTATGTAACATACATTACTACTATTGTTTTGTTTTTGTTAATGAGCGTATGTGAAACGTACACAAAGAAAAGTAATTTGAGAATGATAGTTGTTTTGCAAGAGCCCTTGAAATTCAAATAGTGCGCAAGCCCGATTTTCATTTTGTATATCGTGGAACTGTCCGTGCTATTTGTAGGACACAGAACAACAGGGACCGAACCTAGAGCCCACCATTCCAAGAAATCGTGATCCAAAAAATGCTCACTATTTTTTTTGTGTTTTTTGTCCACCAGGGTATGTAAAACACACGTAAAGTAAACTATTTCGACAATGTTAACTTTTTTGGACATGACGACCTTCAAATTCAAATAGTCTGCAAGTCCGATTATCAATTTCTATATCGCCGAAGTCTCCGATTGTCAATTTTCAGCCGCCTACCCTGACAACACGTGATGCAAAAACTGATTAAGTATGGGATGACGGCTCCGTGTAGGCTGTATATATCTACTCTATACAATTACATATTTCCTATGTTTAATCTATGTTGTCCAGGAAACCTATAATTTGATAAATTTTAATGTTTCTGTCTAGGAGCCCTACTATTAAAGAAAATTAATTATGAAATGTTAATGTATACACCATAGTTCGATACAACCTATCCGTGAAGGCGCGTCCATAATATTGGCTAAGTATGGAACCCAATTGCGGTCGGTCGGAATGATCGCAAAACTCTCGCTGCTGACCGATTGTCAATTTGTATATTGCGGAACTCTCCGATTGTCAATTTTTAGCTGCCTACCTCGTCAACCCGCGATGCAAAAACTAGCTAAGTATGGGATGACGGCTCTGCGGTCTAGGAAACCTATAATTTCATAAATTGCATTCTCTTCTACGGAAGATTCTTTTAAAGAAAACTAATTCAAGAAAGCTAATGTATACACCGAACACAACCTGCCATAGTCCGATAGAACCTATTCGCGAAGCCGTGTCCATAAAAGTGGCTAACTATGCAACTGAATGACGGTCACTTGGAATGACCACATAAACGCTAAAAACTAGAGTCAAACGCAATTTACAACAGGAAAGTAAAAATGAGAGATCAACTATATCTCCCACACAGCAAAATCCATTGTCATAACTATAAAACCATAGTAACACATAATCCATGTAAAAAACATCGACAACCATCAAATATATTTTAAGGCCAACAAACTTTGCTTCAACGCGTAACAGATGCAATTTACACCGCCTGCAATTCTTTAGTCGGTTATTTTATCTTAATAGTATTCTATGCAAACTGCAGTGCAAAACAAAATGCGACCAAAGATCCAACCGCAGATGCAACATCCCAACATTTGCAAATTATGGCCAAACAAGAATAAGCACCAAACAAGAACCCAACTAAGAAACACTAAAAGGCCCAATTGCAGGCGCATGACCGGTACCCTGCAAAGTCGAATCAAGCAACAATAAACAACATACAATGAAAAAAGAAGCAAGAAACAACCACCCCCCAAGGAACGATGATGTTCCAATCGCGATTGCAAAAAGCCAAACGTCCAAACTGCAACAACACGAGCAGGCAAGCAAGAGCAACGACAACATGCAAATAAGAAATCAATGGCATGCAAAAAGCAAGCATAGACCACCGAACCAACAACGTCGCTGGAGCATAAAAATTTTAAAAACAAAATAAAATGTCTTGTAACAAGCCTGTTAAGTAACCATTCAACACTACCAAGCCTGTTAGGTAAACATTTAAGTTTGTTAGAAATGCACTGTAAACATTTAAGAAACAAATTCAATGTGGTAGGACTTTGACGTATCCCAAAAAGAAAAAATATATTTTTTGTAACAATAGTTCGAACACCACATAATGTTTTGGAAAGCCAAACTTTGGATATGCCACCATATCTAACATTGCCATAAATTTACCTAGCATAAAATGCTAAACCAAACATTCGAATTAATACTTGCATTAATCCACCATCGACGAATGCATAACAAAATATATGATTCAAAAAAGACCATATATGATCAAATACTTTGGATATGCCAACATATATAATATTGGGAATAGCGAAGCCGACAATAAGACCTCCAATCCCTTGTCCAATCATATCATGACAAATATAGTACTTTTTTTTTATATAAAAATTGATGTTTTCAGTTCTCTTGTTCCAACAATAGATAATATGAAAATTCCAATCATATCATGATAAATATTTACTTTTTTTGGTACAAAAATCGATGTTTTCAATTCCCTTGTTCCAACAATAGATAATATGGAAATATTTGTGAGCAAATGACAGATTAATATGAAGTCAATGATTTATTGATCGTTATAGTCCCTCTATGCCTAAGGCAGGGACTAATAAGATAATGCTTCAACAAAGATTATGGCTATTAAGGTTTTTGATCCAAGGCTGAGCCAAGCTTATCTTCATAATCACAATTAATTGGTCTTCGAGTTCTTATGTGTCCAGTAAGTAATGTATCTATTTTCGTTTAGTATGAATATATCTATCTCAATTCATGATGAATAGATAGACATGACATAGAGAAGACTTACCAAACAAGGAACGGAAATCTTACACGAAAGTTGAAAAGATAAGGAAATATGCAAAGCCACATTCAATATCTATTTTCGTTTAGTATGAATATATCTATCTCAATTCAGGATGAATAGATACACATGACATAGAGAAGACTTACCAAACAAGTAACGGAAATCTTAAACTAAAGTTGAAAAGATATGGAAATATGCAAAGCCACATCCAAATTGTATCAGGGATGGGTTGACCGGAAGCAAAAAAATACATGTTCTTGAACAGGTAGACTAATGGCATAAGACTGCAGTCCATTTTGAATTCAAGTGATACTTTCCAGTTCATACTTTTCATTGTGGTGAAACAACCACTGAAAAGGTTGGTTCACTGGCTAGCCAGTTATATACTATTTTCAATTTCATTGTTGAGGATACTTTCCATATTTTTCATTTAGATGAAACAACCACCAAAAAAGCTCGGTTAACTGGCAAATCAGTTATATGCTAGGAGCAATTGCTTTTACATATATTTAAAATTGACTTCCTACTTATCCATTACCTTTTTATCTTACTTAAAAATCTTTCAAACAAATAATTTACAAACAAAAGTAAAGACTTGTTCCATTAATTATTCCTTTTATTATTAAGAAAAACATAAACTAACCTACATCCATACCTCTTTTGCACATGCAAGTAAAGAGGACAAAAACACTCTATACAATAAATACTCTTTCCAACAAGCCAACAAATAATTAAAAAATAATAATTAACAAGGTAAAAGTCATATAATATCAAGAGATAAAGTAATATATATCTTAGTAATCATTAGAAAAAAATTCAAATTATCATCATTAAAAAAAGTCAAATTACCCTATAAAAATAAATAAATTACCCTATAATAAATATTGGAGGGTAATAACAAGTGCCACTAAAATGGCTACTTTAATTGTGATGTTCCTACCATATGATAAATTTGAAATTGGCCATGTCCCTGTCATATGATAAATTTAAAATTGTTTTGAAAGTCAATAATATATAAAATATGAGGGGAGTTTAAATAAATAGATTTAAGTGTATTTATGAAATTATATAGATTAGATTATTAGTTTTTTAATAAAATATGAGGAGAGTTTAAATAAACAAATTTAAATATATTTCATTCTCTTTATCATAAGATTCAAACCTTAAAAATTTGTAAGGTACTATTTCAATTAATGAAACACTTGTGAGTTATTTGATGTTTGATCTCAGCTGAACTGATTTTCCAATGTGTCTACCTGATTTTCCAATGTGTCTACAGTGGACTTATTGAAACCCTAACATATGAATTTAATGATTTTGTTTATTGCCTCTTTGTTTGTCTCCAACACATTTGGAGGTGAGGTGAAGGGATAGGAAGCAAATCAGATTTATACAGATTGAGATTCCACCAGTGGAGTGATATGATTCAGACTGCATACTCCATGTAAGCTGATTTCCCTAAGCTTAGGAACTAAGTATTTTGGGGGTTTATTTGAAAGCACAATTAAAAAAATCAACAGAATTAAAATACACCTACGAATCTCTGTGATGTAAACAAATGAGTTGTACTCATACAAATCTCTCTATCTTAAATAAATGAGCAATACTCAGATTTGCAGCTTCAATACCATCGTTTGGAACATTCAAATTTTGCAATCAGATTTTCAACTGGGATACAATAGTTTGGAATGCTATTATGACTGACACAACCTAACCTCCACAATAGAGCTTAGGATCAAGATATTGTTTCCACTTATGTTTCATTTAGGTTTTGACACCAAATCAAAGGAGAATTAGCATGCTGGAGGATTGGGTTGATGAATGTCTAAAATCATTGCCATTGCCTCTGCTTTATATTCCGAAATTATATGCTTCACTTTGAGCGACAACACAATTTGCACACTAGTCCTAAACTTGCACCACCTTTAGGTATCCATTAAAGTAAACACAAAACATAGTGCAAAAGAGATGATATAAGAAATCTATAGTGTGGGTATTTAGAGAGTTAGCATTGCTTCTGAATGGTTTTTTAAGGCATCGTATCAATATGTAATAGGCAAACAGAAAATGAATTTTTCAAACAACAACATTATATTTTAATAATTAACACATTATATTTTAATAATTAACAGACGACCATCCCCCAATTCACCCTGGAGTTCGTGTTGAACTATTTCTCCCACGTCTTTTAAAAAATGCTATGTTATGGTACACATAGAGAGATAATATCAAATCAACTCTGTAGAGAGAAATAAAATGATACACATTTAGAAAATAAAATATTAATTGTAAATGTATGTTGTAAAAATGAGATTATATTAATTCTAAATATATCTAGAAAAATGAGATCATATTATTGGTGGAGATGTTAAAGTGTATGGTAATAAAACTATGAATAAATGGTGGAGATGTCAAGGTGTATGGTTAATAAAACCAACTTACAAGCATGTTAATCTTCAATTTAACAAACATAGATTTTGGATAAATATGGACATGGATATTCTATGGTGTTCTTATTTTGAAGAGAAGAGAAATATGAATATGAATATGGATGATGTAAGCTGATATTAAAATAAAAATCTTTAAAATGAATATGGATGATGTAAGCTGATATTAAAATAAAAATCTTTAAAAAGTTTAAAACTGAACTTGAATGGGAGTTGTTTAATAGCCAAAATAGCAAGAAAACTTAAGAAAGCTTAAGAAAGCTTTAAAATTCATAAATGGAATAGAAACTAGTTAAAAGTCAAAATACCTTGGAACTTAGAAAACTAAGCTAGTTGGAACTCAGGAAATTAAGTAAGAATATTTGTTTGCGAGCTCAGCCAAGCATTCTTAGATAACAATTTCCTTACTCGTCGGCTTCTAGCTTCCAGTACAAGTGGACTAGCAGTTGTAATTAAGGAGAAGCGCGTGTAGTAAAGAGTGATAATCAACCCAAATCAATTTGAAAATTTTAAAATATGCCATAGGTATTCCACGTATCAAACCATCTCCTACATTATTGCATTGCAACTGAGTCGATTTATGCAATATATAAATGCAACGGATTTATTTTGGAATTCTCATGGGAGGAAAAAAATCACATCTTGTTTTATATAATGAAAAATTCGATTTTTTTCGATTCTTTAGTATCAAGAAAAAGAAGGATTTTTTTCAATTCTCTCTGATCTATTTGTATGGACAATATAAAGATTTGTTTATTATAAAAATGTAGTCTAATCGTTCTGGTTATTATTTTCTGGAGATTTTTTCTCATTGATTTTATTTATTTTAAATGAGGAATGATTGGATTTACATTTTTGACTAGTTAAGTTTGTATAATCCTAATACTTCAAGGAAGGATTTTTCAGCATGTTGAATCCATCTATTAAAGAATATAATTTAAAAAACAAAAAATAGTGATTTTGTCCAGATTTATATCACCAAATTAAGTTAAATTACACAAAAAATAAAATATAACGTTTAACAACACCCTTATAAAACATGTTAACCTTAAATGATGGCTTGGCTTGGTCAAAATAATCGTTCCATTCAGTACAACTCCAATAATATTATCTTGATCATTATACTCTCAGACCGTCCTCCTTTCTCCGCCCGCTGTACATGTCCGAATAAGTTCCGTTGCCGATCCTCTTTAGAATCTCGGAGCGGGCACATATCTCCTTGTTGTTATGCACATTGTCCTCTATGTTTTGTATTTTTTAAATCTTCTAAAAGAATTTAAAATAGGGCTTAATGGTTAAGAACATGTGTTTCTTTTTAAGAGGTTATAGGTTCAAATCTAGAGAGGGGTAGGGTATGTATACCTTCGTAGACTTTACCAGTCAAATCGTTGGGCGGAGGGGGGTCCCTTGTCCCACAAACAAGGGGGTCTCATACACCAATTTGGTGTCTCACATTTACTAATTTAAAATATGTATAATATTATCATTTGTTGTTTTGTGTTATAATGCAATAAGCCTTTTCTTGAGGTAGTGTGTATCTAGGTAATGCTAGTGTTAAACAAATTTGCATATTATACAATTGACCGAGGAAGAGTTTCTTCATTCAGCAATTATTTGTAGGACTTTTGAGATGGTTTTTTTGTTAACAGAGATGTTTTTTCCTTGAATGAGACCAACCTATTATTTTGGGTATCCTAAGGATCTCTTCCACAAGCGCCCTGAGCTTCACCTTCCCCAATTCTTTCATCTCAGCTCTTCTTAGCGTGAAAAAGAAAGAGGAAACCAACCCTCATGTCTGGTCTCGATTTGACTATTAGGATCACTAAGACCTGTTTTGACTTTTGGTACATCTATAGTTGTACCTGATTTTTGCACAACTAACTAGTTCTAGACCCAACACTACCAACAACAACACCACCTACCGCATGGGAAACACTAGGACCAACAACATCGACTCCTTGGGCTCAACAGGTTGGTTTGTGTGTGAGCTAGGCTTGGTACATAGTGGTGGTCGCAGTAGAGTCACCCGTACAACATAATTCAAGGCCAATGAAAGATTAGTTCTAGTCTGGATAGGGTAGACGGGCATATTGTTGAGAATGACTCGACTGCTTAGCCTGTACCTGGATATGAATATGCTATTGGTATTGTTGATGAAGTGTATGTGTAGCTCGATAACACTTCAATAACTCGATCATGAATGAGCTTTCTAATGAAGTGCATGTGTAGCTCGATGTGTTTTTTGCGTTGAAGTTGAACTAGGTCTTTAGAGAGCTTATTGACACTCTGATTGTGCACCAAAGGTTGGTTGGATGTTGTTGCTATTGGTATTGTTGATGAAGTGTATGTGTAGCTCGATAACACTTCAATAACTCGATCATGAATGAGCTTTCTGATGAAGTGCATGTGTATCTTGATGTGTTTTTTGCGTTGATGTTGAACTGGGTCTTTAAAGAGATTATTGACACTCTGATTATCACACCAAAGGATGGTTGGATGTTGTTGTTGGAATCCAAACTTTGAAATGATTTGTCGAAGCCACAAGGTTTCCTGACTTGGATTAACCGTTGCTCGGTACTTTGCTTTGCTGAAGAAAGAGAAAGAGTTTTTTGTTTCTTACATGCCAAGTGACAGGTCCTAAACCAAGGCTGAAAACATAACTTGCAGTATACTTTCAATCATTAGGGTCACTGGACCAATCCAAATTAGTGAAATCAACCAATAAATGAGTACCCCTTGAACTTTAATGTATCTCAAACTAAACTGTACCCCATCCATATTGAAGTATTCTTTGAGTTTCTTTACAATGGATTTCATGGGGTGTTTGCCTATACCAGGCAACAAGACCAACAACAAATGAAAAATCAGGACAAGTATGATTCAAGTACAAGAGGCTACCAATTAACTGACCATACAAAGTGGTATCAACTTTAGGAGAAGTACATGTGGCAGCAAGTTTGACTCCATATTGGAAGGGAGAAGGGGTTGGTTTTGAATCTTCCATGTGAAAACGACGAAGAAGGTCACAATCATACTTAGACCACGAAAGAAAAATTCCTTCCTTGGTTGGAAAAACTTGGAGGCCAAGGAAATAGTGCAAAAATCCTAGGTATGTCATTTCAAATTTCTTCTTAAGGATGGTTTTCACATGGCTTAAAAGTTTTAGGTCACTACCAATGAGGATAAGATCATCAACATAAAGAACAAGGATTATGAGATGGATTCCTACTTTCTTGGTATAGACATTTGATGGACCTCCCATTTATGTGAGGCTACAAGAACTAGAACAAGGAAGATGGAATTCGTTTTGGATACAGGGGGAAATGTTTCATTATAGTCAATTCCTTCAACTTGGGAAAATCCTTTGGCAACTAACCGAGCCTTTTGTCTTTCAACACTTCCATCTTATGCATACTTATTTTTGTAGACCCATTTATATCTGACAAGTTTTCTTCATTTCGGAAGAGGTACAAGATACCAATTACCATTTACCATTAAAGAATGATACTCTTCATTCATTGTTGTATCCCAATCTAGATGACCCGAAGCTTTTGCAAATGTCTCTATATCACGAGTCTTTGAAACTTGAGCCAAAAGAGAAGAGGCCCACTATAACTATGAATGAGTGCAACAATGATATGAAGGATCGCCGACAAGATCACTAGTTGCTTATTGTGTTGAACAGACTCATCTAGGAAGCGATGGTGTTGGTGTAGGTTTAGGTTCAATGGACTCATCTGGAGGAAAGTGAGCATGTGGAGGTGTATTTTCATACTCATTGTCACCATTTGAAGAAGAAGAAACCAGAATAGGAACGGAAGAAAGAACAAACATCGAAGATGGCTTTGAGGTCATAGATGGCACAACCATCGAATTAGGCTTCCCTGCCAAGAGATTTTCATCAAATTTAACACATATTCTAATAATAATTTCATTAAAATGAGGTTGCAAAAGTATGTAACCTTTGAAAAATTTAGAATAACCAACAAATATACACTTCTCACTTTTAGGCTGCAATGTTTTCCTTTTCTTGTGAGGAATGTGAGCCCATGCTACACTACTAAATACACTGAAGTGACTTACTTTTGTCTTAAGTTCAATCCATGCTTCTTTCTGTGTTATATTTTTAAGAGCCTGTGTGGGAGTGCGATTAAATATGTAATTTGTACAATTAATGGATTCCGGCCAATTCTTTAGACTTAATCCCTTAGATTAGATCGTACAATTAGCCATTTCTTTTAATGTGTGGTTCTTTCTCTCGGAAACACCATTTTGTTTTGGTGTATATGGAATAGAGTCTTTGTTGCATTTGGATGGCTTGTGCAGTGCAATAACTTGTAAGATTATTGTTCACATATTCGCCTCCACTATTTCTTAACCTTTAAATTTGATGTCCATATTTCTTTCTACAAAGGGCTTTGTAGGTCAAGAACTTGTCAAAAAATTCTCTTAAGTGTTAATAAGTAAAATAATTGTGTCCCTAGAAGATTAAAGTCAATGAAAGTTAAGAAATGCCCACCCCAAAAAAACGAGAAGAAAGTGGACCACACAAGTCACTATGAACAAGTTGCAAAGGGGTTGAGGAGTGCCAAGAGACATGTTTGTCAAAAAATGTCATGATGATGTTTTTAGAGAGCCTGAATATGACTAAAACAAACAACCTATGTATAAGAAATCAGAGGAATTCTAGTCACCATATCTGATTACATAGTTGTTGCAATGGTATTGATGGTTTATAGACAACTAAACCACTCATGCCAAAGTTTTTCTCAAGTCATCGCTATGACAACAAAAAAACTGATGGAAAATATGATAAACCAAAGTTTTCAAACTTATTTTAACCTATAGTAATATCATTAAGCGATTCAGTGCTTAAGAACACGTTCGGATATTTTAGATCCTTGTTTACAACAGTGAGCTAAAAACTCAGTTTTACCTTCACATGAATGAGTGATTTGATATTGATAGAATCTTTCACCCTACCCTGTGGCTATTAGAAACTATTTCATATGTCAGAGTCAGAAACGTGCATTCAACATACCAACAACCAAGGCTATCATAATCCCAATGCTGGGGGTTATCCAAGGCCTTGGTGGCGTTCTTCTTCATCCACGAACAAAACCTATATCTCCTCAGCTTTGTAGTAGATTTGGTGTCATAACATACAAATTCATTCTACTGGCATGACATCTATCTCTTTAGCATTTATTCTCCCACTTGATAATGGAATATTTCAATCAACACCTGTAAATCTTTTGATAGTTCCCACCATAATAGATATTCTAACCCAGTCCATCCTAATCCATTTTGATAGGCTATATAAATGAGAGCATGGACAAAATATTTTTAATGCATAATTACTCCAACATTGAACTCACATATTTCTATATCTGAAGAAGAAGTTCCCTTCATCATAATTAATCACCTCTAATATTTTCAAATTTTCAGACTTGCACAATGAGGAAATTTTTTCTCATAAGAAATCAAGCAATAACTTGGCAAAGACTCGCACAATGAGGTAAAATTTTCTCATAAGAAATCAATCAATAACTTGGCAAACACTGGCACAATGAGGTGAAATTTTCCCATAAGAAATTAAGCAATCACTTGGCAACCATTTCACATTATCCATGTTAACGACAACACTATCCTCCACTACATCAAATATATTTTGATGAATATGATCGTGCACTTCATCAAATATAAACATAGTTGCATCATCACTGTATTGTATGTAGTTCAATACCCATTGGTTCATTGAAGTGACATGACGAATGTCATGTGAATTGACCATTATGCTTTGACATCTTCTTTAAAGTTTTAAATTTTTAATCCCTCTGATTGTATTGGGCTGCCAACAACCTGTAGGATTTAAAAATTGAACTACAGATAGATTACCAAATTCCTGCAGCCTCAAATTAAGGAACTCAATCAGTCTATGTCTAACTATTATACTTTTTTTGCCTCACCAAGCCTTGTGTGATCAAAATTTTCACCAGTATTCACGCATCAATTTATGCATCCTCTCGAAAGGAAACACAATAGAGAAAACAAATCTTTAAATTATCAGGCAAATCATTCTAACTAGGTGAAATCATGAAGATTGGTGTCTATTTTGCTTGTTTTATGAAAAAAACTATATATTTTCATACGTTCTTCAACTTCTGGCATACAAAGTATTTATTTTATTTAGAATTTCACTTTATAGTAAAACAAAACTTGTCATGAATTTATTTTATTTAGAATTTCACTTTATAGTAAAAACAAAACTTGTGAAGAATTTTGTTAGCTTTTCAATGACTATTTTTCAAATTTGTTTTATGAAGATTTGATATGTCAATTTGACAATTGTTTAAAGTATGTTCATTAAACATTAAATGAATGATAATGAGTTATTCCCCCCCCCCCAACAATGAATCTATTATTAAAATTTTGTTTTTAACAAACGAAATATACTGCAACAATCTGCACAGACTTTGTTTTATTATGACTATAATTTTGAATCTAACGGATGAATATTATAATTTCTAGAATTTTTTGAAGTTGACCAAGCTGAAAAAGTTGCAGATTTTAAACACGTGTTTTCCCCCCGCCTTGTATCTATCTTAATTTTTACTTAAAATTAAAATATAAAAATACTATTTTGAAAAGAACAATTTAAGTATGATGAATATAAGTTTTTCACTGTGTATTTTTAGAGATACGAATATTTCATTTCACTGAATCAAAATGTTAGTTGAAAATATTATGCAATGATTTTTTTTTTTAAATTAAATCAAATTAGATAAAAATAATGAAAATTAAAACAAACTATAGGAATTGAAAGTAGATTCAATTTTGCAAATGCTGGTGTCATTTTCGAAACCAAATTCTGAGTATTTGCAAGAGTCAGCAACCTCCAAAGTTTAGGTAAGCTAGAGGGAATTCTCTGGTTCTTGCATACAATCCAATTCTCTAGTTTTTGGCTGAAAGAATCTTTCGTCCAAAAAACATTTCTTTCTGCCAAAAAACAAAATTCTAATGAAATCCGTCAAAATTAAACGGTTTCCAAGCTTTTCAGCCAAAAAAGATTCTTTCCAGCCGAAAGATGGTTGAGCGAATTCCAACGGTCAGAAAAAATGAAAAGACATGTCGTATCATTTCATTTCACGCCAAATCATATAAGTATGCTTTCGGCTGAACACATTTAACACAATTCATCACTTGTTTCGTGGTTTTCTAGAGCACCTAAACAAAGTTTCAAATCATCTTTTTCATTTTTGTTGAACAAGGTAATTGATGTTTATTCAAGTTTTTATTGGAATAACAATTTATATATTGAAATATAAATGTTGAGCATTTTTTCAAGGTGAAGGTTTTGTTGAAAATAACTTTTACAGATAACTATACTCATGGGAAACAAAAGTTTGTGCAAGAGAAAATTTGATCGCACTCGAGATGAAACTCACTATAACGATAAAATGAAAGAGCATTATTGGAGAAATAAATGAGAGTGTGGAAATATTGAAGAAATAAACGATGATAATGTAAATAGAGATTTTCAACAAGAAGAAGTCCAACCAAGTATGCGTGCACATATTGTCTATATTAAAAGTATAGAATTCAAATTTAAAATATTGTTTAATATAATTGATTGTAATTACGATTTGATGTTTTTTCAAAATACATAAATAGATTTGTCTCATAACATCGATGAAGATGTTGAAACCGAAATTGAAGAAGAAGATGTTGAAACCGAAATTGAAGCGAAAGACGAATCACCTATAGGTATGTACATAAATTTAGATAATACAAGATGAACATTTGTGTATAGTTAAGTGAATTTATGTTCAGGTTTTGTTTTTTAATATAAACTTTAAATTGAAATAAGTGAGAGAATCTATCAACATTGATGATGAAATATTAGAAAATGTTGATACTGACAAATTTGGGACGAAAGAAGCTAAGAATTATATAAGATATCGAACTAAGAATATGTATAATACTTTTTTCAAAAATGAATTAGTAACAATACAAGCTCAACTTTTACTCTATCTAATAAAGTCAAGAAAGTTAAAAGAAGCTACATCATTATCGGGTATTCAAAATTCGACAAAAGATATAAAGGTGAAACAAAATATCTTTGACAATATAACTAGTGTATTAAAAGATTTTGGAAAATCTCGAAAAAAAGATGTCAGTGTTGCACGTAGAGTGATACAAACAACAATTGTTTCATCTTGCAATATAAAAGATCATTTGACACGACACATGGAAAAAACGATGAGAACGTCAAGAAAAACATTACAAACATAGAAAATTTCGATTGCCAATAGATGAAAATGATGAAATGACTTGTTGGACAATGATTTTTAGACAACCCTACAAATATAGACTTGCAGAAAATGTTAAAGAATTGGCCCGTAATTGTTGGTTGATAGAATTTCGTGTTTCACCACATACAAGGGATGTGTTGCGACGGAGAATAGCATGAAAACAATATGAAGAACATCCAAAACATATGTTTCCAATGACACAAATAGAATTTTTCAATAAGTTCAAAGAAGAGAACAAAGAAGTTAAATTTTCCATCAATACATTTGTGCAACAAAAACCATGGTTTGTTAGACCCATCACTGTTCGTAACACTTGTTGTTATCATTATCATGTGGAATTTGAGTTGTATTACAACACTTTTCTTGATTTTGGTAAAACTTTATGGCCAAGTTCACCTCCTCCTTCCACATTCCATGTTTTTATATCTGAAATTCTATGTGAAAGAGAAGGTGATGAATTATTTTACCAAAAGCAATGTGTTGGTGGAAAGAAATGTGATCGTTGTGGAAATATAAGTTTGTTTCACTTAAAGTATCCTATTGATATGAATGATCGATTATTTTTTAATATAACAGTCAATTGATAGAGATATGAATATATCAACAACACGGCTCCACATTCTTCAAATGTTATTTTCAAAAGGATTGATTTGAAGGTAGATAAAATCTATGTGATATATTTTTTGAAGAATTTTGAGGAACAAATTTATAAATACACCAAGCATTCACATAGAGCTCGATGACAAGACCTACAATTCAAACAATCCCATGAAGTGTTTCCACTAGGGACAATTTTGTCTGCAGTTGATTTTGCAGAGAATTATACATTCATTGCACAAAAATAAATACAGAGTGAATATTATCATTCTAATCAAGTCACTATATTTGTCCACATTCTATATAGACATGCTCAATGAAGTCTTGATAATATATAAATCACCAACAATAATAGACATGTTATTAAAGAATATCACTTTTATATAAGTTATGATCGAGTACACGACACACATTATGTACAACATTGTTTTGGTAAATTTTATGAATCATTGAAAGAAAGTGGAATCAGACTCAATCAACATTGGATATGGTGAGATGGGTGTGTGGGTTAGTTCAAATATTTACTATCATTCTATTGGTTGTGTCATCTTCATAAAAAAAAAACATTACACATTGTTGGAATTTTTTTGAAGCTGGTCATGGAAAAGAAGATCACGACGGTGTAGGGGCATGTGTAAAATGAGCACTTCGAAGGTATCAGATGAACCCTCATGCCGATCGATTTTAATCCATTGATCAAGTTGTTGAATGATGCAAAATGACATTAAGCCATGAAAATAATTCGGCAAGGAATGTGCACAGGTGTCTTTATATATACATGTTACACATACACACATGATATTTTTATTCATGTGTTCAAATTTATATTCAATTTTCAATCATTTTCTTGAGAGATTTCAAGTTAACAAGTTTTTTTCTTGTGCATGTTTTTTTTGTATGTTGAAATCCAAGATGTAAATAGATCAATTCCATATGAAGCCGGTACAATACATGAGACACGAAAAATGCATTTAGTTAAAACAAAACGCTATCAAAATGTGTTTGCATTTGATAGAAGAAATAAGTCTTGTTTTTGTTCAGTTTGCATAGAGGACACATAATACATAGATATTTGCGAAAATGAAAATGCAGAATATGTTAAGTCTTGGAGACATACCGAACTTAATTTAAAAAGGAAAATGCCACTTGCAAGCTCAAAGGAGATGGAATCAAATGAAACTATAGTGTCAGTTGATGGAGATAAATTTTATGATCTTTTTAGAGAAGGTCATTTTTATGTTTAAATTTTTTCAAATAACTTGTAGATGTACTTGTGTGATAATCTAACACGAACTATTTTTTGTCCAATATATCCAATTATTTGCAGGAGATGTCTTTGTCATGGTTGTACCTATAGAAAACACTGAAAACATGAAATATTATTTGATGCGATACACAGAACAAAAGATGAGGTTATTAGAAGATTTTGATGATAACAATTTTATATATGAAAGATGATCCATTATATTGAAATGATATTTTTTTCAAGAAACTCATCAAACCGATATTGATGTTCAATTTTAAGACTACCAGTCAAATGTTATCATAAAGTTAATATAATTTCAATAATAATAATAAAAAGTTAGAAAATAAAAAATGTTCAAAGTCGATCATGAACGAATAATTGAAGATGGAATACCATTACGATTTATTTAAACAAGTGATATGTACATTCCAAAATTTTATACTTTGCATTGAAAGTAAACGTATTTATAAATATCTAGGATTCTAGAATCATTTCCAGTTTAGTTTACTTTCATGGTCCATTCAATTAAGAAAAGTTGTATTTTTGATGAATTATAAAGTTTACCAAGCCTTATTTACAATTTCATGGAAGTTCACCTATAGATTGTATCTAGGAAATCTAAATTGACCTATACTTTCCATGATTATACTTTAATCCTACAAATTATCCAAATCATATACACAAATCCTTTAATGCATGTAACCAATTTACTACATATAGGATTTGCGTGAACATTGTTTTCAATTTGATTGTTCAATATTTTTTCATATGAAGAGAATAACTTCATATCAAAACTAGGACTCATTTCCATGTCATTATAAGGGACTATTGTTGGCTTAGAAAAACTTTAAAGACATCTTAAAGTGTATTCAATTAACATCATAATTAAAAAATTCAAGGTAATACATGTATGATTATCATCCTAATTAAAAATTTTAAAGTCATCTTAAAAGATATCAATTTTAATTATGAAATTGTGAATTTTGATTCCAAAAGTGTTGATATTATATTAAATTGTTAAATTTCTGCATTTAGATTTCAATATCTTGAAGCAAATTGAAATAAAAATGTGTATGATGAACATGTAACAAGTTACTTATATTCTATACAATAAACATAGTTTTCATTGAGTTTGATTGAAAAAAACTTAAGTTGAAAATGAATTTGATTTTGTGGTCTGATAACAAAAAATAAAAAAATAAGAGGTCATTTACTAAATCTTGGTTTGTTGCATTTAGATTTTCATAATTTTAATTGTATTAATGGTAGGGGTCATATTAATGACATTAGTGATTACTTCCAATGTGGAGAGGATTGATAATTTTCATCTTGACCATCTTGTACCCTTACAAAAACAATTTATATGAATATAAATTTTAATGAAAATCACTTATATTAAAATATATTTTAATTTTACATATTAAAATAGGTTCTAATACTTCCAATGTGCAGAGGATTGATACTTTCCGGATCAACCATTTTCTACCATTTTTTATCATAAAAAATTATATCAATAAAAATTGTAATGAAAATCGCTTACTCAGATTAAAGTATATTTTGATTTTACATTCTAAATCATGTTTTTATTTCAATTTTTATTACAAAGTACATATTTTTATTTCACATTTTCTTCAATAAATATATTGAAAGCTCGAAAAGAAACCAAAGAATAACATAACCAATTTAGTGTTGAACTGTCATTTCATTGTGAAATTTCATAAGAAACTATAAATTTCGATGACTTGCTTTGACTATTTTCAATCATATTTCCATATCAAACAAAATTTAAATTATCAGTGAAAAACTATAATTTTTATTTCACATTTTCTTCAATATTTCATTGTGAAATTTCATAAGAAACTATAAAATTTGATGAATTTTTTTGAATATTTTCAACCATATTTCCAAATCAAACAAAATTTAAATTACAAGAGAGAAACTATAATTTTTATTTCACATTTTCTTGAATATTTCATTGTGAAATTACATAAGAAATTATAAAATTTGATGACTTATTTTGACTATTTTCAACCATATTTCCAAATCAAACAAAATTTAAATTATAAGTTAGAAACTATAATTTGAAAACTACCCAAATCTCCCATCACTACACAATCAGTTCTACTCTACACAAAATCAACTCTACTTCACATAGTACAATATTGTTTATACAATAATGTTTATAAATAAAATGAAATACAACATTTTCAATTTCAGCACAATATTGTAAAACATAAATTAACCTTTTGAGAAATCAAATATGAGACAATAAATTGATATTTTGAATTCCATATATATATATAATCAAAGTTTGAATACTTACACCACCAAATACATAAGTTCCACATCCATTTTAGGATGATAACAAAAACTAAGACATTTAACTCCAAAATTTTAGACTCTAAGTTATCACTTTAAAATAAATCATTTCATACCTACAATTCAAATCTGCAAAAGAAAACAGAATTCAAAAATAAAAAATTTACAATTCAAACATGCTAAATAAAACAGAATTCAAAAATTAAAAATTTACAAATCAAACATGCAAAAGAATACAAAATTCAAAAATTAAAAATTTACAATAAAATATATGTACAAATTTAAAATAAAATGTACACATGTACCATTTTAGATAAATAAAACAAGTTGTGATTAAATCAAAATTGACATACATACCAAAATAGTTAAGTCTCATCCTCCAACATACTCCTTTCCACCAAATATAATGTAAACATATTTTCCACCAAATATAATTTAGACATCTGTAACAATAAAAAATAATAATAATAAAAACAAATAACACATATTAGCATATATACTTTAACTAAATATTAAATAAACAATAAGAAATAATGATATACCCAATCAGAGTTAAATAGTTTTAAGATTTTTCCTCTTTTTTTATTACACTTTTTTTAAACCAAACTTCCATCACAAAGTTCCAAAACTTTCAAAATAATTACTCTCCACATTAAGCATACATGATTTAAACAATTTGTAAATTTTTATCTAAAATCTTAAAAAAATTTAAAGAGAAAAATTGTGTTATTGGTAAAAAAAAATTGTGTTCAGAGTTAGATAATAATCTGAAAATAAATATAGAACCATGTATGCAAAAAGTTCACAAATCTCCATATTAAGTCATTCTTCCAATAAAATACTTATCTCCTTGTGGATAAAGTCTCAAATCATTCAGGTGGAATTCCTATCCCAGGTGATCTTATTTGATCGTATTTACTCAGTAGTAAAATACTAATCTCCTCATCAGTAAAATACTTCTCTCATTTTCTGCAGTGGTCATATAATAAAATTCCATAATGCCAGGTTTCAAATTAAAGAACTCATGTAAATCTCCATATTAAGCCATTCTTCCAAGAAATTACTTATATCTATGAAAGTTCACAAATCTCCATTTTAAAAATCATACTTCCAGAAAACACTTATCGTCTCTTTCTGCGGTAGAATAGATATTCTCATATAATCTTTCATGTACATGAAGAAAATACAAATCTGCACATATATTAAGTCATTCTTCAAAAACAATTTAAATATTTCATCTTTGGGATGTATTCATATTACATATAATCAAATGCTCTTTGAAATTATGTGTGAGTTAGCTCTCATATACAATATGTGTGAGCTAGCTCAGATATACATATGTGTGAGCTAGCTCAGATATAAATATGCATAGCTTATTTGTAAATCTACTTGAATGTTGAGTTTTGTGGTTAGTAACCAATTTAGTTAAGAGTTTGACAATACCCTCGCAAGAAGGAATTCACTTCGTTGTATGTAGAAAACAAAAATTTCCATATTACGCCATTCTTGGACAAGAAGGCAAGGAATGCAATCAAAGAAAATTTAGAAACTTCTCATTTTCTGATGTGTGATAGAGTCTGTTCTCAAATAATCAAATGTTCAAGTTCAAAATTAGGTCTCCATCATGATATAAAATTAAATAAGTTTGAATTTACCATTTAAGACAACGATAAGCTTATATAGGGGTTTTATATATTTCAAAATAATTGATCAAAGCGTTGAATATGAAAGACTAAACTAAAAATTTGAGAAAAAAAATTGATAAAAGTAAAAAATATAAGTTTATTCAACAAAAATAAGATTTAACACTTTTATAGAAAACCCCAACATAAAAACAAATTAAAACTCATTAATGTGCAATGAACATACATTTATGAATCATCATGAATGGATGTATATTTCTTAGGTATGGATGTTTCCTCCACTTTCTCCTCAATTTCAATCTCTCACACTCTCTTCTCCACTTTTTGTTCAAGCACACTCTCAGGTACACTCTTCTCCACATTAACCTATATAATACATTTCAAATTTGAAAATTAAATTTAAATGACTTTAACACATAAAATTGTAGTTTTAAATTTTGAAACATGTAATGCATGTGATGTGCCAACCTATGATTCAATAAATTAAATGTTGTTTAAGATATTCTGCTTTTAAATTAATAATTTAAATGATAATTTGCAATTTTAATATACAACTAGATTTGTTTTCAACATGCCATGATACCTATGATGTTAAGAACAAACATCAATATAGCATGGAAAAACCTCAGAAAAATTACTCAACGCCTTGAAACAGAGATAATTTCAGATAATAAGCCTCTTCGAGGGGGCAACCTCCTTTTACCCCACTTAAATGTTCAAGTACAAGATGATTCAAAATGAAAATGTCTCCTTGGTATATATAGGAGACTAGG
>SNQJ01S0059201.1:12938-23876 GCA_010110895.2 Picea sitchensis | reverse complement strand
TTCTTTTAGGTAGTTCTCTGATATTTCTTCTCTACAATGCCACAGGTCTGATCAAAATTGGATGTGCCAAGTGGAATTTACGGTAACTTCCTCACAACTTGCCGATTTTTGTCCTTTCTAGGAGATCTCACTTGTATAGAATGCCCCACACAAAATAATTGATATCAAATTCTGAAACTCACACCCAAAATACTACAGACTGTCCATGATCCAATGCAACCAGTCCCACTCAATTTGGATACTCTAGCAAGAAGTTATTCTTGTTTTACCTGGAACACCTTCTTGAGACTAGTCAATAGGACTAGTCAGATACCCTATCTTACACAAGATGTATCTACAAATTTAAGATGACCCAGAAGCTGAACTCTTTACCAAAGATATGTTACTAATTTCTGTAAATGGCCTCCAGATTTCAGGGTCTGAAACGTTACAAAAAAAATTTTATAGAGAAAATTCCACAATGACTCATTTCAGGATGATTCCAGAACCCTATCTTGTACAGGCTGTATCTCCGAAAGTATAAGGCCTCAGGATCTGAATTTTGAACCCAACGTACCTTGATCCGTCTACTAAAAACCCTCCAAGTAGTTCCTTCTGAAACGTTGTAGAAACAAAGTTATAGAGAAATTTCCATGGTGTCTCAGATGTAGCAGCGAAACCCCAAGACCTTGAGCTCTGATACCATATGTTAAGAACCAAACATCAATATAGCATGGAAAAACCTCAGAAAAATTACTCAACGCCTTGAAACAGAGATAATTTCAGATAATAAGCCTCTTAGAGGGGGCAACCTACTTTTACCCCACTTAAATGTTCAAGTACAAAATGATTCAAAATGAAAATGTCTTCTTGGTATATATAGGAGACTAGGAGGTATAATTACAACTAATGGCCTAAAGCCGACATAAATAAAATAACATTACTAATATAATATGCCCCAATTAAGGGGTAATGAGCCAACATTAGGGCTTAACATATGAACTCCCACCCTCTTCAAACTCTCTCAATGAAAATTGAGACAAGCTTTCTCAAGTAGTAGGAGATGGAATAAGTATCTATGAACAATACAACCAAAAAACTAAATCTAGGATTCAATGTGTTCACATTTATACAAAATTATAAATGTTGTTGATCTTATTCAAAATATTGGGGATTGGACAACTAAATTGCTCATCTGTAGATATTAGAAAACACATACCTAATTCAACCCATCCAAATTTAAATTTGTGGAATCAAGTCCCTTATTTATTGGAGATTCATTTAACATATCTCCAAACTGCAATTAATGACAATAACAACTTAATTATTTCTATAGATATAATGATATGCATCTAGATCTATAATTAGAAGTAAGCTATCCTAAAATGCGTAAAAAAATTACTAACTAGGATACATACCAATTTGATGTTCGGTTCATCATTCTAAATGACTTCCTTCCAACCATCACGGCAAAATTTTGCATACTCCTTAAGATCTTCTACTGACATGGTATCTAACTCTGCATCTGTTTTATAAACAAAAATGGTTCAAGAATTTCCTTTCTCTCGCTGACGGTTCAAACCAACATTAACACTATAAAAAATCGATTCCAAATTTTTCTCAATTGTATTCCTAGTCTCTTTTCCAACCTCTGATAAAGCTCACAACTCTGAATGTGAATCAAATGTCCCTGGTGGGAGAGATACTAAAGGTCGTGGAGGCCTCTACAATGTCACATTTCAATATGCCCATTTTTTATTATATGCCCATCATTTACCAGCCTCATAATAATCGGATGATAAACTAGTATAATCAGGGTTCATGTCCATGAAAAACTCTGCATAGAAGTGTCTAGAAAAATAATTTGGAACCTCATCGTTCCACGACAATTTCTCATATTTTGTCAAAAATATGTTATACAAATGTCCTGCTATGTCAGGGTGCTTAAAATATTGCACCTTCAACATCTTTTGCTTTGGACCATCTTTGAAATTGAACATCAAAATTGTGTTTTCTTTTGAAACTTTATTTTTTACCGTGTTCCATTTATCAAAGACCATCACCTCTGACTTTCGCCGCCTCATCAAATCGATAAAACTGTGAGTGGTACGACAAATAATGATAATAAAATGATGATAAAATGATAAACCTAGATGGCCCTACGACAAATAACAGATGAAGAAATTTTAAAACAATTTCCCTAATTAAATGTCGCCCAGTACAGAATTTAAGTACTAAGTCTAAAATTTCGCTAGGAGTAAAATTTTGTCTACCTTTAAAAAAAAATTAATAATAATAATAAATAATTAAAAACATAAAAAGTAAATAGATAAAATAAAATAAAATTTAAAATCAAAACCACTTAAGTAATAATTATGATCTTCATAAATTTTGTAACATGAAGGGAGTAAGAAATTAAATTATTAATAAGAAATAAAATCAGTGCATATAAAAAGTAAAGATGGAATTAATTATTTTATCATTTGATAATTTAAAAGATACTAAATTAATGATAAAAGGGAAAAGGGGTTAGATTCCACTCCTGCCTTTTTAGTTCTAAGTAAAAAGGGGAAAGAGGGAAAATAAAAATAAAATATAAATATAAAATAGGAAACTAGGGAAAAGAGATAACATAAAAGGGGAAAAAGAGGAACTTAAGGGAAATAACGGGAAGTCAACTTAGTAAAGAATCCACATTTAAGAGCTTTCTAATTTTAAATTGATTTAGCAATTTTATAATAGGGAAAGCCTTTAAAACCTGTGAGGGAATCTAGGGACACATAGGAGTGATTATAGGAGTAACTCTAAGTGGGTTAGGGAAATAAAGATAATTAATTAATTAAAGAAATTAATTAATGGAGGAATGTAAGAGATGGGTAACACTTGTACGGAGAAAAAATTTTGAGAATTTATTTTTTAAAACTTTAATTAAATGAGATTTAGGGAAAGAAAGAAAGTTCGAAACTCTATAAAAGAAAGGGAGGAGAAGGAGGAATGATCATCTTATGTTAGTGTAACGTTACACTGCAGAAATATCGACTTGACTGATTTACTTGTGGGGAGTTGAAATACCCAGCTCAGAGAGGAGTGGTAGTTCAGCCTTGTGAGGCGAGTTGTGAGCTAGATGAGACCTCTGGATAGTTCTGTGGCCCCTTTGCGGCTCGGGGGGCTAAGGGGGAAGAAGAGTACCCCTAGTGTTGGCTGGGAGGTACCAGTGTAGTCTCGACGGTCGGCGAGCGGGAGTTGCATGGAGCACGCGGATGACACTCGGAGCAGGTGAATAGGCAACGATATGCTTTTCATTTTGTATGGTAGAATGTATTAGGCACATGCTTGAATCTGCTTAATTAATGGAAAAGTAAATTGATGTTTTTGGTATTTGGTGACTGGAACCTTCCTCAGCTTAGCTAGATGGTTGTTGACTACCATGGCCTTCATTGTCCTGCCTGTCTTAACCACCTTACTGAGTGTGATGGTGACCTTCATGGATGATATCCTTCGTCCCTAGCTCACCATTCCTCTCCTAAGCAGTCGATCAGGAGCCAGATTTATGACCATCGCCTTAGCATTAAAATACCTATGGATCTCAACACCCTGCTTTTCTGTGAGAGGATGGTGAAGCAAAGGCGAGCCTATTAGTCGTTTACCTCTGTTGTTGTCCTTGCCTGATTGTTGACTTGCACATTCCAGTCCAACCCCCACGTAGGGTTTATCTTGCTTCCTGGTGGTTATTTTTTCATGCCTTGATTGCTAGAGTCCCTGCGATCCTTTCGAAGAGTTATCCTCATGGCCCTGGCATTCTCTTACTGTTGTCAGCATTTTTATATCGGTGCTCCGTGATGTAAAAAGTATTTAACTATGATCTACGTTTGATGTTATGCACTGATGAATAAATTTTAACCCTGCATTTTATAGTCATGGACAATTTAAATTTGTGTTTCATTCAATGGTCAATTTAGCTTTGCATTGATTCTCCCTGCCCTTGACTGTGATTGACTCCTACTTGCATCTCCTCATTGTGACAACGATTTTCATGCTCTGCAACGGGATAGAAAAATCGTTAATTAATTTGCATTTCCTGGTATAGAGAATGTAAATTTTATTAGCAGAAATTTTATAGCATTATGAATCAGAATGTGCTTCCTGCGATTTTAGTGGTAGAAGAATTTTTATGTATTTGGTCAACAATGATTTGGACGAAAATTTGTCTTGGAGTAAATGAATCTCTAGTCAATTCAGAGACAGTGTTATCATTGCACTTCCCCCCTTATTGAATGCTTTTAAATTCGCGAATTAGATTTGATTAATAGACATAATGATGTTTTCATTTTATTGAGCAAATGCCACCGTGTGTCTCAGTGCTAGGGTAATCACGTTATCTCTGCATCTTGACGTCCTGTGCGTCCTACACCCGATTCCTTATAACTATGTTTTTCATCCACAATTTTCATTCCGTCCTTCTGTGCATATTTTTGGTAGTTGCATGAATTTTTTTTCTTAGGATAAACACTACCTTTTATGGCGAATACCCGTCGCTATATAAATCCTTACGACTGTGTCTCTATGCCGCGTTTCCAGCCTATTGAACTATGTTTGGGTGAATTTACCACTCTGGACAGGCATAGAATGTCTTTAAGAAAACTTCTGTGGTCACCGAGATTACAGTGAGACTATAGTTGTTCCCTTACACCCAACCCATAGTAATAATACACAACGTGGGCATGCAAACGATGGCATAGGTTGAGCAACGAACCAACTGCCTTAGCTCTCACATGTGGCTCGAGGGTAAAACCTTTGGTTAATGAACAGGGTCGTGGGATCCTTTCCAACGAACCTTCCTTCTTGGCGTCAATTACTCGTTGGGTGCACCAATTCTGGATTGGTTACCATACAGTAAGGCAGAGGAATTCGATCTAGGGTCAGAATAACCTTATTGTATTTGAATGGTATTGGTGGGATAGTGTGAATAGCATCACGATTTTCGCCTGAAGGTTATACCACAATAACCCATGTTCGTCAGCACTTCACGTCGGACAAACCACCGTTCCTTGATGACAGTCATTGCATAGTTGATAGGAATTTTTAATTTACCACAAATTCTAAACCGCCCTTTTAGGAGGATAGTGATTATTGTTTTAGTTCCTTGACATCAATCCTTGCAAGCTGTGTGACCCAAATTTTAATGGAATGACAGAGGTTTGTGGAGGCAGCGAACCCATATTTTACTTGCGCCTTAGGGGTTTCCTATACCTTCTATTTCTTCTTTTTATCAACTCTTATAGCTTTATCCAGCTAGATTTTAGCAAGTTACGACGATAGTCACTGTAGTTGAGTTTACCCTTCCCTCGATTTATGCTAAACGACGATGTCTTTACTCAACATTGCCAGCCATGCTTGCAAGGCAACATTATTATTGCAGTGAATTATTTATTTATAGCAATCTTAATTGTATGACTATGTTAGGGGCCATGAAACTTATTTAGGTGACGACCATTGATTTGTGAAAATAGCTAGATTTAGTTACACTATGTTTTTCAGCCGTTTTCTGTAATCTTGTTAGTTAATTCATTACCTTTTTGTTCCGGCATTATGGCTAGACCACATGTTGAGTTTAAGTTGTTCTTAAATTGTTATAATGGTAGCATTATACATGAATACTATTAATGTTGTTGTTTATTGTTAATGCCCAGTTAGATTGTAATAATGATCAAGATTAGATTGGTGAGTAAGGATATGAAGGCATGTTTTTTTTTAACCTTGCTAAATGGGTTGTGTATGATGTCTTGATAATAAGTTATGGCTAAATTATAATTTATGCAAGTTGGTGAGATTAAATTAATGATTAATTATATCCTTAAATAATTAGCCAAGGTCAAGGTTCAAAATGCTTATTAGTGTCCTTTAACGATGAATTAAATAGTATCTTGATGACCATTTGTAATTTAAATTTGCACAAGTGGGCTAGCTTTAAGACTAAATTAGATTTTTCCTTGATGTCACTATGCACTTTAGACATGTGAAGTCGGGCTCGTAATGGAGGTTGGATTAGACTGTGTTTATTACCTTACTTACTATTAATTGTCTTGTCTTGTAATTTGATTAAAAGTACACCTCCCATGCAATATTGTAATAGTAGTGAGTAATTAATGAGTTAATCATGATTCACTATCGCAATTTGCCTTAATGTAGATAACCTGGTTGATTGCAATCTTGATGGTTATGCTATTGTCATTAGCTTAGTAGGTTTGGTCTGCTTGTGTTAGGCAGGATGTAGACACCTCCTTGTTCCTTAGAACAGTCGCCAGCCTTGAGACCTTAAATGGTCAATATCAATGGGAACTTGGGCTTGAGCGTTGCTTATGTGTCCTGGAGGTCCTAACCATTGCAGGGTAGGACGGGCGGGTAGTCATTCTTGTTCTTGACAGGTCGTCATGTTCTGGTTGCAAGAGTTGTGTGCATAGTGTTCGTCATCGTGTTGCACCGTTGAGTATAACGTCATGTTTACCTTCATACACACAGACACAAAAAAAAAATTGCACTTGTTAGGCAAGGCTTGATGTCGTGACGAAAGGGAGGTTTGTTACATGTGGTATCAGAGCGGGTTCAACCCATGACTTGGGATCGCTACAACTTTCGTTGATATGATTGATCATACTGTTGTTGATTGAGTTGACTTGTGTGCATGCAGGTAATCATGGTTAGAGGACACCGCAGAGGCAGACGACGGGGTGCTAGGGGAGGAGGCGCGACGCCTCCAGTAGCATCCACGCCTGAGGGAGCTAACCCCTAGGGAGACGAGCAGGTTGTTGGGAAGGAGTAGATAGCAGTTGGTGATGTGGTCGAAATGATGAGATCTTTTCAGCCCATGTTCGAGGCACTGATCATCCATTTAGACAGAGATTAGGCCAGAGCACCGACACCCATTGAGGTTCCACCTCGCGCTCCGGTCGGTACTGGTAGCATTCACTGTGAACTCGAGAAGGTCAAATTTCACGAGTTCTTTGGTGCCATGGACGGCGCTGTTGCCGAGGCATGGTTGGAGAACATGGCGATGTGCTTCGCACTTTGCGATTATACCTCCAACATGAAGGTCTGCATGGAGGTCTTTCAACTGAAGGGGAGTGCTCTTCTATGGTCGAAGACGCTCCTACCATAGCTGAACATGGTCGTCGAAGACGTGTCATGGGAACTGTTCGAGGAACGGTTCTGAGAGAGGTACCTTTAAGAGGAATTCATTGAGCGTCATCTCAATGAGTTCAACGCCTTACGACAAGGAGGTCATACGGTGCCCGAGTACGAAGCTCATTTTATGAAGCTGCTCCAGTATGCTCCACACCTTAACACTGAGAAACTTAAGGTCAACATGTTCGTGTTCGACCTTAATGGAAGCCTACGTGCAAAGGTTAGGATTTTGATGCCCCAAACCTTGCATGATGCCGTCGAGAAGGCCCTCATAGCAGAGGAGGAGCTTATCAACGAGGGTCAAACCAGGACTCCAGCGAGACCAACAGGGAAGGTTTCATCTGGAGCACCACAACATCAAACACCAGGGAGACATATGCTGGGATATCGTGGCTTCCAGAGGGTATCTACTTTCACTACACCTTGGCGACCGATGCCTCAGCAGCAGACACCTTATCGGGGACCACAACATCAGCAACAACGTCGCCTACAGCAACAATAGTTTAGGCCTGTTCAGCAGAACAGACCAGGGTTTCAGGCTGGTGGGTCGTCATCTTCTACTTTGGGTACCAAGACTACTAGGTCGAAGAAGGAGTGTTGGATGTGTGGGGAACCACACTACCAGCACGACTGCAACATGGAGAGGACTAGAGCGTCCAGATCAGTCGGACCCACTACCATGGGAGATATGGGCAAGGACCATCGGATTCATGCAGCGATGAATAACCGTCAGCCAGAGCATCAGTCGACTGTGCTCGAGACGACAGGTACCGTCGCTGACTAGACCCTCAGTATTTTGATAGATCCTGGTGCTACCGAGAGTTTCATTTCTGGTGCAGCGCTAAAAAGGATTAAGGTAAAGGCAGTCAAACAGGATGAGTTTAGCTTCGTGGAGATGGCTTCCGGAGCCAAACAAAAGGTTGGAGGAAAGGTTAAGGGCTATGTCCTTAGCCTAGGAGAGTTTGTCACAAGGGCCAACTTGTACGTCACGATCTTAGGATCTTATGACGTCGTGATTGGTATGGACTGGTTGGAATCGCATGAGGCGATACTCAACTGTAATACAAAATGATTGAGCTTGGTCGATGACGAGGGACAGAGACGAGTGATTGTAGGATGGAACCAGGGAGTTTCCCTGAGGTTTATCTCTTCCTTGCAACTTTGGAAGAGCATGCGCAAGGGGTGAAAGCTTTATGTGATCCTTGCGTTAAACGAGAAGGGAGTAGCAGAATGTCTAGAACACCTTTCGGTGGTGAGAGAGTTTGCAGATGTGTTTCCGGAGGAGTTACCTGGGATGCCACCGGAGAGGGAGTTGGATTTTACCATAGACCTAAAACTGGGGACTGAACCGATAGCAAGAACGCCTTATCGGATGTCGACCCCGAAGTTACAAGAGTTGAAAATGAAACTGAAGGAGTTGTTGGACCTGGGATGGATACTTCCTAGTGTGTCACCATGGGGTGCACCTGTTATTCTCATATGTAAGAAGGACGGATCGTGGAGGCTTTGCATTGACTACCGTAAACTAAACAAGGCTATGATCAAGAACCAGTATCCATTGCCGAGAATTGATGATTTGTTCGATCAAATGAAGGGTGCGACAATATTCTCCAAGATTGATCTGCGATCAATGTATCACCAGTTATGGATCAAGGAGGATGAAATCCCTAAAACCGCCTTTAAAATGAGGTTTGGACATTATGAGTTTACGGTTTTACCATTTGGACTGACAAACGCCCCAGGGGTATTTAGGAGTTTGATGAATGGGGTGTTCCATGAGTACTTGGACAAGTTCATCCAAGTGTTTATTGACGATATTTTGATATACTCTCGTACGATGGAGGAGCATGATGAGCACTTGTTCTTGGTACTACAATGTTTGCGAGAGCACAAATTGTATGGGAAGTTGTCCAAATGCTCATTTTATCGATCAAAGATTCACTACTTAGCGCATGCCATCTTCGGTGAAGGCATCGTCATGGATCCAACCAAGGTCGAGGCTATTATGGAATGGCCTACACCGACGAATGTCCCAGAAGTGTGTAACTTCATGGGTTTAGTGGGATACTATTGATGATTCGTCAAGGGATTTTCAAGAGTAGAAAATCCGATCACGGAATTGCAGAAGAAAAACAAGAAATTTGTTTGGACCGAGAAATGCGCGGAAACATTTCAAAGGCTCAAAGAATTGTTGACAACAACACCGATACTAAAGGTCCCTGACATGGATGTGGACTTCTTGGTATGCACTAACGCATCCAAGGAAGGCTTAGGCGGAGTCTTGATGAAAGACGGACGAGTAATCGCTTACATTTCAAGGAAACTGAGAAGGCATGAGGAGAACTACGCGACGCACGATTTGGAGTTGTTAGCCATCGTATATGCCTTAAAGGTTTGGAGACACTACCTTGTTGGACGAAAATTTGAACTAAAGATTGACCATTGTGGACTACAACACATATTTACGCAAAGTGACCTGAACACATGACAACGACGTTGGTCGGAATTGCTTAACGAGTATGATTTTGAGATTTCTTACATAAAGGGAATAGTAAACTGAGTTGCAGATGCTTTGAGTCGGAGACCATGCATCTTTTCGGTGTTTCCTCTTCAAACGAATCTATGTGAAAAGATTCTAACGTTACAGTGTGGTGATGACTGGTACAAAGAGGTCGAGGGTTTTATCGGACAAAACACAATGATGGTACCACGATTTGAGGGATTTTCATTTGATAGCGATGGTTTATTGAGGTTTAAAAGTCATATCTGTGTACTGCCAAACGACGAGTTAAGGATGTTGATCCTAAATGAGGCTCATATAGCAGTGTACATAGCTCTCCCGGGAGTCACGAAGATGAGGGAAGACCTTAAACCCTTATTCTTCTAGAAGGGAATGAAGGCAAACATAGTCAACTATGTGGCCATATCTCTAGAATGTCAACAGGTAAAGGTTGAACATAGACACCCAACAGGATTGCTACAACCACATGCCATTCCAAAATCGAAATGGGAGGTTATTTCGATGGATTTTATCGTTGGATTGTCACTGACGGCAAGGAGACATGACTCAATTTTCGTAGTAGTATACACTCTGATGAAGAGTGCTCACTTTATTTCTGTGCGTACGACGTATCAGGCACCTGACATAGCTAGAGTTTTCATCAGTGAGATTGTGAGGCTGCATGGCGTGCCTAAGAGGATTATATCTGATCGAGGGTCGATGTTTACTTGAAAATTTTGGACGAGTTTCCAAGAGGCCTTGGGAACCCAACTTAATTTAGTACGGTGTATCACCCGGAAACTGATGGGCAGACCGAATGAATGAACCAAACCTTGGATACATGTTGCTCATGTACGTGATGGACCAACAAAAGTGTTGGGAATAATTCTTGCCACTAGTAGAGTTCGCTTACAACAACAGTTACCAGATCACCATCAAAATGGCGCCTTTCGAGTTTCTTTATGGGCGACTGTGTCGGACACCTTTGAGTTGGGATCAGCTTGAGGATAGGGTCCTAGTGGGACTAGAAGCGATCCAAGAAATGGAAGAGAAAATGAAAACAATAAGACAAAGGATTAAAGAAGCACATGATCGATAGAAGAGTTATGTCAATGTGCATCGTGTCGACCGTAGTTACGAGGTCGGCTATCGAGTCTTATTGCGGGTTAAACCGCATAAGAGTTCGATCAAGTTTGGGAAGGGAGCTAAAATATCTCCTAGGTTCATGGGACCCTTCGATATTGTGGAGAGAAAGGGGCCCGTGGCCTATCGACTAG
>SNQJ01S0059201.1:0-12888 GCA_010110895.2 Picea sitchensis | reverse complement strand
TTACAGGTATCGGATGAGGGATCTTTCACGGATGAGACAGTTCGCATCTTGGATCATCGTGTTTGACAACTACGACGTCGAACAATAGATCAGGTCAAGGTCCAGTGGGACAATTATAGTCCGCAATCGGCGACCTGGGAGGACGCATATGATATGCGCCAACAATTTGAATTTTTGTTTGGTAGATAGACATATGATACTGTGATACACTTATTTCGTCATTTATACTATGAAACTTTGGGATGAAGTTTAGACCAAGAGGGGGTGTATGTAACATCCCGCTCTGGCGCACTGCGTGAACTTATTCTTTGAGGACACTTGCTCGCAAGTGATCTAGATTAGTATGCTATTACAACATTTGACTTTGATTATGATGCATTATGGGTAGATGACATGTTTTTTTACTACATTGACATAGACAGGTTCTATTGACTCGGTTTTACTGAGGGAAAATAAAATATTATCGAGGGAAAATAAAAATAAAATAAAAATATAAAATGGGAAACTAGGGAAAAGAGGTAACATAAAAGGGGAAAAGGGGGAACTTAAGGGAAAAAGCGGGAAGTCAACTTAGTAAGGAATCCACATTTAAGAGATTTCTAATTTTAAACTGATTTAGCAATTTCATAATAGGGAAAGCCTTTAAAACCTGTGAGGGAATCCAGGGACACCTAGGAGTGATTCTAGGAGTAACTCTAGGTGGGTGAGGGAAATAAAGATAATTACTTAATTAAAGAAATTAATTAATGGAGGAATGTAGGGGATGGGTGACACTTGTACGGAGAGAAAATGTTGAGAATTTATTTTTTTAAACTTTAATTAAATGAGATTTAGGGAAAGAAAGAAAGTTCAAAACTCTATAAAAGAAAGGGAGGAGAAGGAGGAAGGATAATCTTCTGTTAGCGTAACGTTACGCTGCAGAAATATCGACTTGACTGATTTACTTTTGGGGAGTTGGGGTACCTAGCTCGGAGAGGAGTGGTAGCTTGGCCTTGTGAGGCAAAATGGGAGCTAGACGAGGCCTCTGGATAGTGTGTGTGGCCCCTTTGTGGCTCGGGAGCCTAAGGGGGAAGAAGAGTACCCCTAGCGTTGGCTGGGAGATACCGGTGTAGTCTTGATGGTCGGAGAGCAGGATTTGCATGGAGCGCACGGATGACACTCAGAGTAGGCGAATAGGCAACGGTACGCTTTTCATTTTGTATGGTAGAATGTATTAGGCGCATGCTTGAATCTGCTTAATTAATGGAAAAGTAAATTGATGTTTTTGGTATTTGGTGACTGGAACCTTCCTCAGCTTAGCTAGATGGTTGTTGACTACCATGGCCTTCGTTGTCCCACCTGTCTTGACCACCTTACTGAGTGTGATGGTGACCTTCATGGCTGATAGCCTTCGTCCCTAGCTCACCAGTCCTCGCCTGAGAAGTCGGCCAGGAGCCTGATCTACGATCGTCGCCTTAGCGTTAAAAGACCTATGGATCTCAACACCCTGATTTTCTTTATGTGGATCTCAGTCCAACCCCCGCGTAGGGTTTATCTTGCTTCCTGGTGGTTATTTTTCCGTGCCTTGACTGCTAGAGTCCCTGCGATCCTTTCGAAGAGTTATCCTGATGGCCCTGGCATTCTCTTACCATTGTCATCATTTTTATATCGGTTCCCCGTGATGTAAAATGTATTTAACTCTGATCTGCATTTGATGTTATGCACTGATGAATAAATTTTAACCCTGCATTTTATAGTCGTGAACAGTTTAAATCTGGGTTTTGTTCAATGGTCAATTTAGCTCTGCATTGATTCTCCTTGCCCTTGACCGTGATTGACTCCTACTTCTGTCTCCTCATTGTGACAACGATTTTCATGCTCTACGATGGGATAGAAAAATCGTTAATTAATCTGCGGTTCCTGGTATAGAGAATGTAAATTTTATTAGCATAAATTTTATAGCATTATGAATAAGAATGTGCTTCCTGCGATTTCAGTGGTAGCAGAATTTTTATTTATTTGGTCAACAATTATTTGGATGGAAAATTTTATTGGAGTAAACGAATCTCTACTCAATTCAGAGATAGCATTATCATTGCACTTTCCTCGTTATTGAATGCTTTTAAATTCGCGAATTAGATTTGGTTAACAGACATAATGATGTTTTCATTTTATTGAGAAAATTCCACAGTGTGTTTCAGTGCTAGGGTAATCACATTATCTCTGCATCTTGACATCCTGTGTGTCCTGCACCCAATTCCTTATAACTGCGTTTTTCATCCACAATTTTCATTCCATCCTTCTGCGTATATTTTTGGTAGTTGCGTGAATTTATTTTCTTAGGATAAACACTACCTTTTATGGAGAATACCTGTCGCTCTATAAATCCTTACGACTATGTCTCTATGCCACGTTTCCAGCCTATTGAACTACGTTTGGATGCATTTACCACTCTAGATAGGTGTAGAATGTCTTTAAGACAGCTTTTGTGGTCGCCGAGATTACAGTGAGACTATAGTTGTTCCCTTACACCCAACCCATAGTAATAATACATAGCATGGGCGTGCAAACAGTGGCGTAGGCTGAGCAGTGACCCAACTGTCGTAGCTCTCACGTGTGGCTCGAGGGTAAAACCTTTGGTTAATGAACAGGGTCGTGGGATCCTTTCCAATGAACCTTCCTTCTTGGCATCGATTACTTGTTGGGTGCACCAATTATGGATTGGTTACCATACAGTAAGACAGAGGGATTCAATCTGGGGTCAGAATAACCTTATTGTATTTGAATGGTATTGGTGGGATAGCATGAATAACATCACGATTTTCGCCTGAAGGTTATACCACAATAACCCGTGTTCGTTAGCACTTCACATTGGGCAGACCATCGTTCCTTGATGACAGTCATTGCATAGTTGACAGGAATTTTTAATTTACCACATATTCTAGACTACCCTTTTAGGAGGATAACGATTACTATTTTAGTTCCTTGACAACAACCCTTGCAAGCTGTGTGACCCAAATTTTAATGGAACGATAGACGTCTGTGGAGGCAGTGAACCCATATTTTACTCGGGCCTTAGGGGTTTCCTGTATCTGCTATTTCTTCTTTTTAGCAACTCTTATAGCTTTATCCAGCTAACTTTTAGCAAGTTACGACAACAGTCACTGTAGTTGAGTTTACCCTTCCCTCGATTTATGCTAAATGATGATGTATTTACTCAGCATTGTCAGCCATGCTTGCAAGGAAGCATTATTATTGCAGTGAATTATTTATTTATAGCAATCTTAATTGTACGACTGTGTTAGGGGCCGTGAAACTTATTTAGGTGATGACCATTGATTTGTGAAAATAGCCAGATTTAGTTACACTATGCTTTTCAATAGTTTTATGTAATCTTGTTAGTTAATTCTTTACCTTTTTGTTCAGGCATTATGGCTAGACCACATGTTGAGTTTATGTTGTTCTTAAATTGTTATAATGGTAGCATTCTACCTGAATACTGTTAATGTTGTTGTTTACTGTTAATGCCCAGTTAGATTGTAATAATGATCAAGATTAGATTGGTGAGTAAGGATATGAAGGCATGTTTTTTTTTAACCTTGCTAAATGGGTTGTGTATGATGTCTTGATAATAAGTTATGGCTAAATTATAATTTATGCAAGTTGGTGAGATTAAATTAATGATTAATTATATCCTTAAATAATTAACCAAGGTCAAGGTTCAAAATGATTATTAGTGTCCTTTAACGATGAATTAAATAGTATCTTGATGACCATTTGTAATTTAAATTTGCGCAAGTAGGTTGGCTTTAAGACTAAATTAGATTTTTCCTTGATGTCACTATGCACTTTAGACATGCGAAGTTGGGCTCGTAATGGAGGTTGGATTAGACTGTGTTTATTACCTTACTTGCTATTAATTGTCTTGTCTTGTAATTTGATTAAAAGTACACCTCCCATGCAATACTGTAATAATAGTTAGTAATTAATGAGTTAATCATGATTCACTATCGCAATTTTCCCTAATGTAGATAACCTTGTTGATTTTGATCTTGATGGTTATGCTATTGTCATTAGCTTAGTAGGCTTGTTTTGCTTGTTTTGGGTGAGATGTAGACACCTCTTTGTTCCTTAGAACAGTGGTCAGCCTTGAGACCTTAAATGGTCAAGATCGATGGGAACCTGGGCTTGAGTGGTGCTTATGTGTCCTGGAGGTCCTAACCATTGCAAGGTAGGACGAGCGGGTAGTCTTTCTTCTTCTTGACAGGTCGTCTTGTTGTGGTTACGAGAGTTGTGTGCATAGATTTCGTCGTCGTGTTGCATTGTTGAGTATAATGTCACGTTACCTTCATACACACACAAAAAAAAAAAAAAAAATCACTTGTTAGGCAAGGCTTGATGTCATTACGAAAGGGAGTTTTGTTAGATGTGGTATCAGAGCGGGTTCAACCTGCGACTAGGGATCGCTACGGCTTTCATTGATATGAATCATCATACTGTTGTTGATCGAGTTGACTTGTGTGCGTGCAGGTAATCATGGTTAGAGGACGCCGCGAAGGCAGATGACGGGGTGCTAGGGGAGGAGGCGCGACGCCTCTAGTAGCATCCATGCCTGAGGGAGCTAACCCCCAGAGAGACGAGCAGGTTGTCGGGCAGGAGCAGATAGTAGTTGGTGATTTGGTCGGAATGATGAGATCTTTTCAACGCATGTCTGAGGCATTGATCAGCTGTTTGGATAGAGATGAGGTCAGAGCGCCACCACCCATTGAGGTTCCGTTGCACGCCCTGGTCGGTACTGGTAGCATTCACCGTGAACTCGAGAAGGTCAAATTTCTTGAGTTCTTTGGTGCCCCAGACGACGCAGCTGCCGAGGCATGGTTGGAGAACATGGCGATGTGCTTCTCACTTCGCGATTATAATTCCAACATGAAGGTCCGCATGGCGGTCTTTCAACTAAAGGGGAGCGCTCTTCTATGGTGGAAGACGCTCCTACCAAAGTTGAACATGGTCGTCGAAGACGTGTCATGGGAATTGTTCGAGGAACGATTCTGAGAGAGGTACCTTTTAGAGGAATTCACTGAGCATCATATCAATGAGTTCAATGCCTTATGATAAGGAGGTCGTACAGTGCCCGAGTACGAGGCCCATTTTATGGAGTTTCTCTGGTATGCTCCGCCCCTTAACACTAAGAAACTTAAGGTCAACAAGTTCGTGTTCAGCCTTAACGGTAGCCTACGTGCAAAGGTTAGGATTTTGATGCTCGAAACCTTGCATGATTTCATCGAGAAGGCCCTCATAGTAGAGGAGGAGCTTATCAGCAGGGGTCAAACCAGGATTCTAGTGAGACCAGCAGGGCAGGTTTCATCTGGACCACCACAACATCAGACACCAGGGAGACATACATCGGGATATCGTGGTTTCCAGAGGGGATCCACTTTCACTACACCTTGGCAAACGACGCCTCAGCAGCGGACACCTTATCGGGGACCACAACATCATCAACAGTGTCACCTGCATCAACAATAGTTTAGGCTTGTTCAGCAGAATAAACTAGGGATCTAGGCTAGTGGGCCATCATCTTCTACTTTGGGTACCAGGATTACTGGGCCAAAGAAGGGGTGTTGGACGTGTGGGGAGCCACACTACCAGCACGACTTCCCTGTGGAGAGGACCAGAGCGTCTGGATCAGCCGGACCCATTACCATGGGAGATATGGGCTAGGCCCATCAGATTCATGCAGTGGTGAATAACCGCCAGGCAGAGCATCAGTCGACTATGCTCAAGACGACAGGTACCGTCGCTGACCAGACCCTTAGTATTTTGATAGATCCCGGTGCTACCGAGAGTTTCATTTCTGATGTAGCTCTAAAAAGGATTAGGATAAAGGCAGTCGAACTTGATGAGTTTAGCTTCGTGGAGATGGCTTCCAGAGCCAAACAAAAGGTTGGAGGAAAGGTTAAGTGCTATGTCCTTAGCCCAGGAGAGTTTGTCACAAGGGCCAACCTGTACATCACGATCTTAGGATCTTATGATGTCATGATTGGTATGGACTGGTTGGAATCGCATGAGGCGATACTCAACTGTAAGACAAAATGATTGAGCTTGGTCGATGACGAGGGACAGAGACGTGTGATTGTAGGAAGAAACCAGGGAGTTTCCCTGAGGTACATCTCTTCCTTGCAACTTCGGAAGAGCATGTGCAAGGGGTGCAAGGTTTATGCGATCCTTGTGTTAAACGAGAAGGGAGTAACGGAAGGTCTAGAACACCTTCCGGGGATGAGAGAGTTTGCAGACGTGTTTCTGGAAGAGTTACTTGGGATGCCACCAGAGAGGGAGTTGGATTTTACCATAGACCTAAAACTGGGGACTAAACTGATAGCAAGAATGCCTTATCGGATGTCGACCCCGGAGTTACAAGAGTGAAAATGCAACTGAAGGAGTTGCTGGACCTGGGAATGATACGTCCTAATGTGTCACCATGGGATGAACCTGTTATTTTCATACATAAGAGGGACGGATCATGGAGGATTTGCATTGACTACTGTCAGTTGAACAAGGCTACGATCAAGAACAAGTATCCATTGCCGAGAATTGATGATCTGTTCGATCAAATGAAGGGTGCGACGGTATTCTCCAAGATCGATTTGTGATTAGGGTATCACCAGTTACGGATCAAGGAGGATGATGTCCCTAAAACTGCCTTTAAAACGAGGTTTGGACATTACGAGTCTATGGTTTTACCGTTTGGATTGACAAACTCCCTAGGGGTATTTATGAGTTTGATGAACGAGGTGTTTCGCGAGTACTTGGACAAGTTCGTCCAAGTGTTCATTGACAATATTTTGATTTACTCTTGTACAACGGAGGAGCATGATGAGAACTTGCGCTTGTTACTACAGTGTTTGCGAGAGCACAAATTGTATGAGAAGGTTTCCAAATGCTCATTTTATCGATTGAAGATTCACTACTTAGGGCATGTCATCTCCGGTGAAGGCATTGTCGTGGATCCAGCCAAGGTCGAGGATATTATGGAATGGCCTACGCCGATGAATTTCCTGAAAGTGCGTAGCTTCATGGGTTTAGCGGGATACTATCGACGGTTCATCGAAGGATTTTCAAGGGTAGCAAATCCGATCATGGAATTGCAGAAGAAAAACAAGAAATTTGTTTGGACCAAGAAATGCATGGAAACATTTCAAAGCCTCAAAGAATTGTTGACAACAACACCGTTACTAAAGGTCCCTGACATGGACGCGGACTTCTTGGTATGCATTGAAGCATCCAAGGAAGGCTTAGGCGGAGTCTTGATGCAAGACGGACGAGTAATCGCTACATTTCAAGGAAACTGAGAAGGCATGAGGAGAACTACGCGATGCACAATTTGGAGTTGTTAGCTATCGTATACGCCTTAAAGGTTTGGAGACACTACCTTGTTGGACGAAAATTTGAACTAAAGACTGACCATTGTGGACTACAACACATATTTACATAAAGTGACCTGAACGCACAACAATGGCGTTGGTCGGAATTGCTTAGCGAGTATGACTTCGATATTTCTTACATAAAGGGAACAGTGAACCGAGTGGCGGATGCTTTGAGTCAGAGACCACACATCATTTCAGTGTTGCCTCTTCAGACGAATCTACGTGAAAATATTCTAACGTTACAACGTGGCGATGACTGGTACAAAGAGGTTGAGGGTTTTATCAAACAAAACACAACGATGGTACCACGATTTGAGGGATTTTCATTTGATAGCGATGGTTTATTGATGTTTAAAAGTCGGATCTACGTACTGCCAAATGATGAGTTGAGGATGTTGATCCTAAACGAAGCTCATAGAGAAGTGTACATGGCTCACCCGAGACTCATGAAGATGAGGGCAGACCTTAAACCCTTATTCTTCTAGAAGGGAATGAAGGAAAACATAGTCAACTATGTGGCCAGATGTCTAGAATGTCAATAGGTAAAGGTTGAACATAGACACCCAACAGGATTGCTACAACCACATACCATTCTGGAATCGAAATGGGAGGTTATTTCGATGGATTTTATCATTTGATTGCCACTAACGACAAGGAGACATGACTCAATTTTCATAGTAGTAGACACTCTGATGAAGAGTGCTCACTTTATTCCTGTGCGTACAACGTATCAGGCACTTGACATAGCTAGAGTTTTCATTAGTGAGATTATGAGGCTGCATGGCGTGCCTAAGAGGATTATATCTGATCAAGGATCGATGTTTACTGGACGATTTTGTATGAGTTTCCAAGAGGCCTTGGGAACCCAACTTAACTTTAGTACGGCGTATCACCCAGAAACTGACGGGCAGACCGAACAAACGAACCAAACCTTGGAGGACATGTTGCACATGTACGTGATGGACCAACAAAAGCGTTGGGAATAATTCTTGCCACTAGTAGAGTTCGCTTACAACAACAGTTACTAGAGCACCATTAAAATGACGCCTTTCGAGTTTCTTTACGGGCAACCATGTCAGACGCTTTTGAGTTGGGATCGGCTTGAGGATAGGGTGCTAGTGGGACTAGAAGCGATCCAAGAAATGGAAGAGAAAATGCAAACAATAAGACAAAATATTAAAGAAGCGCATGATCGATAGAAGAGTTATGTCGATGCGCACCGGGTCGACCGTAGTTACGAGGTCGGCGATCGAGTCTTCTTGTGGGTTAAATCGCATAAGAGTTCAATGAAGTTTGGTAAGGGAGCTAAACTCTCTCCTTGGTTCATGGGAACCTTCGAGAATGTGGAGAGAAAGGGGCCCGTGGCCTATCGACTAGCCTTGCCTGATTCCTTGAGGCGTATGCACGATGTTTTTCATGTATCTGTTTTGAGACATTATATTCGTGATCCTACACATGTTATTGACATGAGTTCCTTGCAGGTATCGAACAAGGGAGCTCTCACGGCTAAGACGGTCTGCATCTTGGATCATCACGTTCGATAGCTACGACGTCGAACGGTAGATCAGGTCAAGGTCCAGTGGGACAATTATAGTCCGCACTCGACGAACTAGGAGGATGCATATGATATGCGCCAGCGGTTTCCATTTTTGTTTGGTAGACAGACATATGATACTGTGATACACTTATTTTGGCATTTATATTGTGAAACTTCGGGACGAAGTTTAGACCAAGAGGGGGTGTATGTAACATCCCACTCTGGCGCACTGTGTGAACTTATTCTTTGAGAAAACTTGCTCGCAAGTGATCCGGATTAGTATGCTATTAAAACATTTGACTTTGATCATGATGCGTTATGGGTAGATGACATGTTGTTTTACTACATTGACATAGATAGGTGCTATTGACTCGGTTTTACTAAGTGTGCATGGTTTTGGACCCTGAGGATGCAGAGGCATTGATGGAACCCCTTGGACTCTAAATCAAGTCAGGGAGTGTGCTATTAGGGTTTGATGGTTTTATTGTGATATTAGTGCATCTGATTAGATGATATGATGTGGATATGTTCTAACAGGATTTGTTGATGATGCAGGCTGACGATAGCTTGCCGACCAGATTCACATATAGAGTAAAGGGGTCGCACATGACTACCAGAGATGTTGAGGGAGAGGTGTGGACAACAGCCCTGCCACAGCCTACTAGCACTCCCGTCGTGGCTCAAACTGTAGGTTAACAATTACCTAGTTTGAGAGGACCCACAATGCCGTGAGGGAAAATTGCGATAGTCGCTCACGATGATTCTAAGGGGCACGCAATAAGGCGGGGGCCTTATTCCTTAGAAGCCCTTAGTCTCCCACAAGTTCACCTAGTAGAGTGTTGACTCCAGGAGTTATTGATGTCTACTAATCAGTCAAGAGGCGAGTGGCACCCTTAGAGCATATAGTGCATCCTGAAGGGCACGTCGCACAAGGGAACAGATGAGGTGAGTGGCACCCTTGGAGCACCTAGTGCATCCTGAAGGGCACGTCGCATTGATGATGATAAAAGGATGAACCTAGATGGCCCTACGACAAATAATAGGTTAAGAAATTTTAAAACAATTTCCCTAATTAAATGTCGCCTAGTACATAATTTAAGTACTAATTCTAAAATTTCGCTAAGGGTAAAATGTTGTCTACCTTTAAAAAGAAAATAATAATAAAAAATTAAAAATAAATAAAAATTAAAAAAATTAAAAAATAGATAAAATAAAATAAAATTTAAAATAAAAACCACTTAAGTAATAATTATGGTCTTCAAAAATTTTGCAACATGAAGGGAGTAAGAAATTAAATTATTAATAAGAAATAAAATCTGTGGATATAAAAAGAAAAGATGGAATTAATTATTTTAGCATTTGATAATTTAAAAGATACTAAATTAATGATAAAAGGGAAAAGGGGTTAGATTCCACTCATGCCTTTTTAGTTCTAATTAAAAAGGGGAAAGAGGGAAAATAAAAATAAAATAAAAATAAAAAATAGGAAACTAGGGAAAATAGGTAACATAAAAGGGGGAAAATGGGAACTTAAGGGAAAAAGCGGGAAGTCAACTTAGTAAGGAATCCACATTTAAGAGCTTTCTAGTTTTAAATTGATTTAGCAATTTCATAATAGGGAAAGCTTTTAAAACCTCTGAGGGAATCTAGGGACACCTAGGAGTGATTCTAGGAGTAACTCTAGGTGGGTGAGAGAAATAAAGATAATTACTTAATTAAAGAAATCAATTAATGGAGGAATGTAGGGGATGGGTGACACTTGTACGGAGAGAAAATTTTGAGAATTTATTTTTTAAAACTTTAATTAAATGAGATTTAGGGAAAGAAAGAAAGTTCAAAACTCTATAATAGAAAGGGAGGAGAAGGAGGAAGGATCATCTTCTGTTAGCGTAACATTGCGCTGCAGAAATATCGACTTGACTGATTTACTTATGGGGAGTTGGGATACCCATCTCGGAGAGGAGTGGTAGCTCGGCCTTGCAAGGCGAGCTGGGAGCTAGACAAAACCTCTAGATAGTGTGTGTGGCCCCTTTACGGCTCAGGGGGCTAAGGGGGAAGAAGAGTACCCCTAGTGTTGGCTGGGAGGTACCGGTGTAGTCTCGACGGTTGGTGAGCAGGAGTTGCACGGAGCACGCAGATGACACTCGGAGAAGGCGAATAGGCAACGGTACGCTTTTCATTTTGTATGGTAGAATGTATTAGGGGCATGCTTGAATCTACTTAATTAATGGAAAAGTAAATTGATGTTTTTGGTATTTGGTGACTGGAACCTTCCTCAACTTAGCTAGATGGTTGTTGACTACCATGCCTTCGTTGTCCCACCTGTCTTGACCACCTTACTGAGTGTGATGGTGACGTTCATGGCTGAGTGCGTAGTGTTCATCGTCGTGTTGCATTTTTTAGTATAATGTCATGTTTACCTTCACACACACACACAAAAAAAAAAAAAAAATTGTACTTGTTAGGTGAGGCTTGATGTCGTGACGAAAGGGAGGTTTGTTACATCTTTCGTTTCTTGATAATGTCACCTTCTAAATGCACCTTCACCCTTTTCACCAACATTAGAATTTTCATGACACCCACTCTCTCTTTCATTGTCTTCTCTCGGTCTAAACTCATTGTCTACACACACATTTGAAATTAATTACAACATTTAACTTGGCATGAATTTAAATACACAAAAATACAACAAAAATAAACAAAATCAAAGAAAATTGTCAAAAATATTTTCTTGTCCTTATGAATTCCCTACATTCTCAGGTGTAGGAGTATCAATATGCAACCTATCTAATAAGGATGCATCCATAGCACTTTCTTGAGCACATTATTGAATTTACCTATTCATAGACTCGTTTGATAATCTCCTATGACGAGATTGTCATTGGTCACTCAAAGTCTTAGTCGAAGAAGGGGTTCCTCGTCTTCTTTCTTTGGATAGATTAGAGCATTTTCAATAAATGTTTGGAGACTTTTGTCTCTACATCTCTTCTCAATATCTATCCTTTGGAAATTCATGAAAATTTAAGCATAAGACAAGTACGAGTTAATATCTCCAACATTGACCAACAAAAATTATGAAGAACGAAAAAAAAATAAGACAAAATTAATAGAAATGTTATTTATGTTAGACACAATTATAATAGGGTAATTCATAACTCCACTACCCATGCCCATTCAAATATATTTTGGTTTCTTACTATTAGCACAAATAACCTTGGTAAATCCACCAAAAATAGAAACAATATTTAGACGAGCACATATTAGGACATAAAGTTGATGATATGCTCCAAAAGTACAAGTGAGAAGGCAAAGTCACAACATGATAAGCACTTACTATGATGGAAACACATAATATATGAAGAGTACATGGGTCAAAGTATGTTAATGGAGTAGCGGTTGTCTATATGGGCAATCAAATTTGATGCATCCAACGGGTATAGAGTAAAGTCCATGAAAATCAATGATTAACTTTACGCCATGTTTGGTTGGATGGAAGAAATATGCCATCTAATTAAATTTTAAATCGATGACATCATTACTTTATGATATAGTGTCAAATTACTTGGGTTTTCATCCAATCAAACATTTGGTAGCTATGATGCAACATAAAGTCGTGGTCGAGGCCAGATAGAAGAAGAAGTTGAAAATTCTACTCACGTCCATTCGAAAAAATTTCCATATTGTGGTGGAAAGGAGGAAGTTTCTGCAATGTTTCATCCCAAAATAAAACATTGGTTCCATCATTGACTTCCCAAAAAAAATGAGTGTGGATAATATCTTTCTTTTTCCGGACATTGTTCCATATTAAAGAGCTTGAAATATTTCCTCAAAGTATGATCAGGTCTTGAGGCTCTATGAGAGGGTAGTACTTCTTGCACCAAAGGAGGGCCCATAGAATATTATTTGATGTCATTCAATGCCACCATTTTTTAGCTCCACGGAATGAGC
>SNQJ01S0059200.1:101857-119611 GCA_010110895.2 Picea sitchensis | reverse complement strand
TCAATTCTTGGAGTACTCTGATCCTGTAGGTAATATTACTCAATGTATTCTCTGAAACTCCTCCAATTTTCACTCCTTGAATCCTGCCCAAAAAGAGGTTATAGAAATAATGGTAGACTTTATTCAATTCTAGTCTATTCAGGAGAGTGAACTTTCACAGAATTACCCATGCTCAATAATTAACATACGATTATAAAACTTGAACAAAAGAAACTACAGTCCGTACTCTTTCCAATGAAATTTTTCCCACTTCATTTGGATTCTCGATGAATAAGTTATGACTGGTTTACCCGGAACACCTGTTTATTGACTAGCTTCAGGACTGGTCACAAACCCTATATTCCACAGAGTGTATCTCCATAATTATAGTGAATCAAGAGCTGAAATTTTTACCAGAGGTACCTTGATATATCTTCTCAATACCATAGCGATTTCACCATCTGAATCGTTCTAGAAATAAATTTACAGAAAAAATGGTAAGATGACCTGAAAATAACATACCTTAGAACGCATCACCAAAATACTTCATCCTCCCTTGAAATCTGGCCTTCTTTTCTTCTTATTACCTCTGAAATTCGAATTATATCAAATGAATGTATAATGATTTTTATTTATACCATTTATGTCACTTCCTTTTAACATTAGGGCCGACCTGACACTTTCTTATTTTATAATTCTTTTCTTTAATTATCTTTAGGGCCTACATGTACTTCCTTCTTCAATTCACTTTGTCATCTTCAAAAATTCATTTCTCCTCAACCATGAGGATCCAAGTGACGTGCCACATACCACTGGAAATAACATGATGTATACTATCCATTTATGGGTGTTGTATATGCATGTGCATTGTCCTTTATGTCCAAATATCTTTATCAATCTTGTGGTCCAAAACCCATGACTAGGGTTGACATCAATGACAACAACCAATCTTCCAACAAAAGAAGCAATATTAGGGGATATTATGAAAAATAAGCAGGATTTATTATCATTGGAAGAAGTGAAATGGAGGTTGAAGTACAAAGTGACTTGGTTGAAGGAGGGTGACAAAAATACTAAGTTTTTTCACAATTCTTCTAGCTACAAGAAATTAGTCAATACAATTTTGGACATAAAGAATCAAGAGGGTAGGTTTGTTACCTCCTTTGAGGAAAAAGAAGAAGTGGGGAAATGTTTCTTTTCCAACATGTTTAAAGAAATAGTCAGGTGCCCTATCCATGGAATTATCAATGTCCTCAATTTGTTTCCTAAATCCATCTGGAAGGAGATGAACAAATATCTAATTGCAAATATTTCTGAAAAGGAAATTCTGTTAACTTTGAATTCTTTCCAAAATAGTAAAATCCCAAGCCCTAATGGTCTTAATATGGAGTTTTTTTTAGGGTTCTATTATTTACTAAAAATGGATCTTTTGAAAGTGGCACAAGAATATCAAAATTCTGGTAAGATGTGGAGTTCATTTAATGCAACCTTCCTAGCCTTAATCCAAAAAAACAAAGAGTTGGTTTCCATTGAGGACTTTAGACCCATATCCTGTTGTAACATGATTTACAAATTAATAGAAAAGATAATTAAAAAATGTCTGAAGCCCATTCCTAGTGAAATTATCTCTGAGGACCAATATGGATTTATGTTCGAAATCCAGATCCATGATGTGGTTTCACTCACTCAAGAAGATTTGCACTCTATCAAAAGTCAAAACCTCTCCTCTAATGTTATGAAGCTCGATCTTTCCAAGGCTTATGATGGATTAATTTGAATGTTCATATAATTATCTTTGATCCAATTTGGTATGCACTTAAAAATAATCAACTAGATAATGGGGTGCTCAGAGACATCTTCTTTCACCATCCTTATCAATGGTTCTCCAAATTTATTTTCAGACCTTCTAGAGGTTTAAGGCAAGGTGTCCCCTTTCACCTTCTATAGGTTTAAGGCAGGGGTGTCCCCTTTCATAGAGGCTCTCAACATGCTAAAAAAATGTCAGGAGGAGAGGGATCTTAAAAGGTCTAAAACTCACCAATTCTGAAGTTCTCTCTCATCTTCTATTCCTTGATGACATTATTATTTTTGGTGCAGGAACATTACAAGAATTTCAAGCCGTGAAATCCATCCTTGATTCTTTTTGTAAGGCGACAGGGATGTATATCGATCTAGAAAAATCAAATTTCTTGGTATGAAATTTACAAGTGGTGGTTCTGGAGCAGCTGGATATTTATCTTCCATTTTCTCGCAACACTATTGAGGAAGGTATCAAATATTTCAATTTTGAGTTAAAACCCAACTCCTACATGCATGAAGATTGGTTATGGATTATTAATAAAATTCAAGAAAGGGTATCTTCTTGGGCTCATTGGTAGATTTCCAAAGGGGGGATACTAGTGTTGATCAAATTAGTTCTTTGTAGTATTCCGGTGTTCTAGGATTCCATCACCAAAATCCCAAAAATAATTTTGACCAAAATCAAGAAAATTTGATTCTAATTCATGTGGAAAAGTCAAAAGGAATCAGGTGGGATTCCCCTATTTAAATGGATGAAGTTGGCTAATACAAAGGAGATGGAAGGATGGGCATAAAAATATTTTATGGTTTTGTAGGTCTCTAGCGGCTAAAATCTTGTGTATATTAATTCATAATAATATGTTATGGGGTAGGGTGATGGCCTCCAAATACTTAACAAGAAAGTGTTTCATAAAATGGATAAGATTTCCAAGAAAACGACCAACTAGTAGTTAAATATGTTGGAATGGATTGGTTGAGGCCTTCCCATTAATCAGAGATTGGCTAATATGGAAGGTTGGAAATGGGAAAAACATAAGGGTTGGAGAGGACCCATGGGTGAATTATGGGTTGAGTCACAAACTATCAGAGGATTTAATCATTGAACTGCATGGGCAAGGTATATTTTATTTATGGGATGCAGGGTATGGGGATTGTGATCCTTTTGGGAGAAGCACATGGAATCAATAGATATCTTAAGCCTTGAAGGGGATAGAGCTGAAGAATGGGAGGTATATACAAGTCAGTTGAGAAATTATTTTATCAATTTGCAGGAGGAAGAAGAGGATACCCTTTTTTGGGCCATAAACAAAAAGATGGGAATCTACAATGCTAATCTTGGATACTTATTGATGGCAGAGGAATCTTTTGAAGGGGAACGCATGTGATGGTGGTATTTTGTTTGGGATCCTTTCTTGGTTAATTCTAGAAAATAATTTCTAACCTAGGAAAATGGTATGAAAATATGATGGATACATCTAAGCATATGCACATTGTGCAGGTTAGAAGAGGAAACACTGCATCATTTACTTGTTTCATGCCCATTCATTGAGCAGGTTGGTCAGTGGCAGCTAAGGAAATCAAATTTTGAGGACAATCTCCTAGTGGGGATCTGAGACAGTAGTTAAAAAGATGGAAGGAGGCTAAGGAAATCAATATCTCCCCTTCTCTTCCTATTTTCATTTTTAAATGGAAGGATACCAAGGCAATCAATGTCTCCCCTTCCTTTTCTATTTTCATTTTTGGCTTTCTCTAGTGGGCTCACAATATATGTATTTTCCAAATAAATTCAATCCCTTCAAAAGTTGTTGTTGGGCTGATGGTGAAGTTGTCACTAGAATTCAAGAAAGACCAAAAAATTCAAAATTCAAGGATTCTCTTACCGCCATCGATAGTGGAAGGAGTCCCGAAGGGTTATTTCGATGGGGCAAGTTATGGGCACTCATCAAGTTGTGGGGTAGGGGAAATATTATATATATCAGATTCTCATTTTTCAAAGTTCATTATGCAATATGAAAAGGATCCAAGGAGAAACTCTCTAAAATGTGGGCTTTTCTTTTTATCACAAATTCCCACAATCTGAGGAAGGTCCAAATTTATGGGGATTCCAAGGTGGAAATAGAATGGGTAAATGGACAGAACCAAATCCAAGTTAAAGGTTGAAGACATTGATGAACCATATCCCTTCCTTTTTATCTGATCCATAATGGTACTTTGTCAATCACATTTATAGAGAGCTCAACTCATTGACTGATGAATTATCAAAGGAAGCGCTAGAGCTGGATGAAGGTTATTTTATTATGCATGAGTTTTACAAAAGTCTTATCACAGAGGAAATGTCTTTCCATTTGTAATATATTTAAAATTTCATATCTTTCATGGAAGTATGAAAAATGTAGTAAAAGGAAATAGAGACAAAATGATTTTTTTGATACTATTTTGGAATTGTATGGAAAACTAAAGGTTAAGTAATTACCATTCCCGAGAATGACGAAAATATGTATATATCTTTTTTTGATACAATTTTTTTCTTTCTTGGAAAACAAATACTCAAATTTATTAATCTTTAATAAAAATGCCTACCTACTAAGTAAGAAAGACTCCAAATTTTTTTTAAACGTCATTAAAAAAACAAATATAAAATGCCCAAGAAAAAATTTGTTTATTGATGTTGAAAGAGAGATGAAATAAATTATAATTTGAGAGATGAGATATTTTATGTGATGTCATATTAAGCATGTGCATCAATTTTGACTAGTAAGAAAAATACTTGGGATCACTTGTACTTATTCTTCTTAAAGTACTTCATTGCTTCAATAAACAAGTGTCAATGCAGTGGCGATGTCCCTGTCAAAAAGGTAAACCTTTGGGGCATTGATTTAATTCAGAACCAAAATTGGTGTTGTAGGGACTCAATAAATGTATATGAAAACATTATAGCATGTAGGACCTATAGCTGTTTGACAATGTTAAGATATATTACATGGATTTTGTTAATATTAATACTAATTGTGGAAGTTTTTGTCTTTAATTTTAAACACCTTTTATTTATTCAATGGGAACACAATATTAATATGTAAAACTATATTTTTAAATATCTGTATTAAAAGCATTTATTTAGGAACAATGTAATATCAATACTAAAAATATTAATACTAATTGTGGAAGTTTTTGTCTTTAATTTTAAATACATTTTATTTAGTCAATGAGAACACAATATTAATGTAAAATGATATTTTTAAATATTTGTATTAAAGGTATTTATTTAGGAACAATGTAATATCAATACTAAAAATTATATTAATAGATATGGATTTTAACGTCACGGTTTTAAAAATTATATTAATATCATTTAATAGAGATTCTTATTATACAAAGTTTATGTGTGCACCCATTTTTAATGCAATAATTGGTCTCATATGTTACCGCCTTGGTGTATCTCCCACATGAGGATTATTGACCATGGATTGTGATATTTGTAACATAAGTAGGCTTCTCCTACAATTGATTTTAGAGCAGACCTTTAGGTGGTGGTCAGTTCAAAAAACACTATTCTCAATAAGAATTTCTTAGAGGTAATATTTTTCTGATTAATTTTTTAGCACGACTAGAATTAAAGATGATTTTATTAAATGGTTTCATGGATACCTTAAATGAATATTAATTAATCTGTATAAATAATAAACTAGATCCAATTGGACACTAGAGTAGATAACAAAATATATGCGTGACTTGGATTATTCTTCTGAGGAAATATATATTCTACTAATCCCATAGTCAACATGATATAACAATTGAGAGATAGTATATTAATGTCATTATCTCAAGTATTTAGGATAAAAATCACCTAAATAAAAATGAAAACAAGGAAAATTCATAGAAACGCGGACGCTAATACCTGCAAAGTTACTGTAGTACCAAACTCTTTGATAATATAATTCAATCTATCAACCCAACTACATGACAAGGATGGGAAAGTAGTCAATATCCCTAGTTGCAGTAATACCAAATTCTTTGATGAATCAGTGACCCCAAAAATCCCAAATTCCCCCAAAAAATTAGAACTCAGTCTATCAACCCAACCACCTGACGAGGATGGGAAAATAACCAATGTCCCTAATTGCAAGGAAAGGAGAACAACTGGAGAGATCTTTCTCATTGAGAGATGTTCATGGAATCTTTGGAAGTGCCCATCTAAAAAATGAGCAACAGACATTGGGTTTCCATTATACACGATGTTCAATCATTATAGTGGCGAATAATTCTCTCTTAAAATGATCAATAAATATATGGGCGAATGAAGTGCATGATAATCCTATTTATCTCATACTCGTTCATAATTTTTTCATACAATTTATGGTAATATAACACTGATTCATCATTTGCCAAAAACATTTGTTGTTGTGTGTGAAGGTATATTACCAGTTAACTAGAATGAGCAAAAGGCTTACCTCCAAGCAGTAGAGTATATAAGAGCAGCTACAAGGTAAGGTGAGCCATGTTGATGATTGAAAATGTCAACGTAATTTCACCCGCAAAGTGTTGCTAAAGCCTATTATTATATAAGACTAAATAATGCTAGTAGGTGGGACCCCCTTGAACTTTTGAAAATCAGGTCTGGTCATTTTCAATGTTATGATGATGTGCTACGAAGTTTTACTTGGTTGTTGAAAATATGGTTGTCATTGATATCAGTTAAGCTTTGAGATGTCGTTCCTTCATGATACTACAACATGCTATTCATTTATGACATTTGTTCTTCTTGAACCTGTACAACAAAAATATTAGTGAAAATTGCAGAAGGGCATTTTGAGAAAAAGTAAAAACTGTATCTAAGAAAAAAAGGGGAAAAAAACCTAGCTATGCGATACTATATAAATGAAATACTTCTTGATAGTGGTTAATCCCTAACTAACAAGAAAATGGCATTTAAAAAAAAATGAAAATTTTGACATGCATATCGTGGAAGTTTTGGTGGCGCATTATTGGCAAGTGATAATACATGGGTTATGCGTTGATTGATGTAATTGGTAGCCGATATGCATATGTTATAAACCTTGGTGGCTTATGGAAGTAATGGATTTGCAATTTTTTATGGTGGTTGTGCTATTGGTTATGATTTTGTTGTATAATGGTCAAGCGATTCATTTGAATTATAGCATGGGTGGTGCGTGTGGCAAGGTAATGACAAAAATGGTTGAGTGTGGAACTTGGATTATGATATGGTTTAATGAGTTGATTTTCTCGATGCATTGGTTGACTAATGGTGTTAATGAAGTCTCGTTGGCATGTACTATGGATTAAATGTGATATGGGTGGAGGCGACATGCATTTACTGCACATCACCTTTACCCTTCCCATTGGCCGCCACCCTCATCGAACTATTGTTTGATCTGGCTATTGTGCTCATGCTCTGGATTTTCAGCAGGGTGAAACCACTCAACCACTTCTCGTCTTAAGGTTTTAGATTGATAGGTATGTCTCTTTTTTCCATTCTTGACTTCACTCTGGTTATGAAATGTTTTTGGCTCAGTTTTATGCATTTTTGTTGTCATGAGTGTTGCAACTGTGTGGTTTCGGCTTTGAATGGAAAATCAATGGTTCTGTGTAAAATTGTTGTGAGTTTATCAGAGTTGGTGGTCTTCCTGGGTGATAGTTTTGTTACCACTGCATTTTGTCAAGGGTTTTTCTTTAAAAGGATTACTGGATGATTGTCTTCGCGATTACTGGGTTTAATTAGAACCTTGTTCAACTATTTCAAGGAAATGCCTCCTGTTCACGAGCATTGTGGTCCTTCTTGAGCACGTGACTTTAGCCCCGAAGTTCCACCATAGTCGGTGCCCCCTCCCTCCTGCGATGGATACTGTGAAAACCCTTAAAACCTCCAGACTGGAGCTGCATAAGTAGTCTGGCGAGCATGCTAAGATTATTGTGGCGTGTTACTTTCAATGTGGGCTCACCCGTTATTCGTATAGCAGTTGTGTTAGTATGTCCTTTGACCAATACCTCTATGGAAATGGCATGAACCCCACATTGCCAATTGCACTTCTAAAAGGTTCATAGGTGCAACTTGTTGTCGAAAATCACTTTTTTTTTTGTTATGAAAGGGCCTATGTCGTTTCATTTTGGTTTGTGAGTATACACTGTTATCATGCTTGTTTGGTCGATTGTTTTCCCTTACCACAGTGTCGAATTGTTGGTTATTATACAACCGTTAGAGTGGTGCTTGTGATGTTTGGTGATGGTTGGCATTGGTCACAGGGTTTTGGTTTTGTTCACACATGTCGCATCATGTAGATGATTTTGTTTTAGAATTAGAAGATTGGATTGGATAATTCCCTTTTATCTTTTGTCGTTGGGAGAATACACTTGAATGTGCACAGCCTGGTCACTCACAAGCGACTTAACAAATAGCTCAGAATGAGGTTTTTGAGTTATATCGTGGTCATATATTGTTGTGTGGTTATGGGAATTATTACACTGTGAAATTCTCTCAGTTGTGCACCGTGTATAATATGGATGGCTTGTTTTGTATGCCCAGTAATACCCCTTGAATTCTAAGTGCATTTTCTTTTTGCAAGTTGATCACTGTAGATGACAGTTGTGTGGGATGTTTGTCTTGGTTTTAAGTTGCAATGAGATACTTGTTTTACAGTGGCATGGTTACATGGTTTTGGAAATTTTCTCCTGCATAGCCTGTGTCTAAATGATGACTATTGGTTATAGTCAATTGCCTTTGAGGCGTGGCATGTGAGGTCTTGATTATTTTGATCTTTCTACTGCATATATATGTATGGAAACGAATATCATTACAGATCTTGATTGGCCCTATTAACATAAGTAGAGGTTTTATTATTATTTTTTGGAAACACTACTTTCAAATATAGACATGGATTGGGGAAATGTATGGCAATGGTGGATGTTATTGGTTACAGATTGAGTGTTGTTGTTGACTGTTATAACATACAAAATGTACGAATAAAATGAATATAACCTCTTACAAATTGTGTGAATTACTTATGTTTTGTAACGACACTATGTTGGATATTAATGGACAGTGAAATTAAACAAATACACAAGAATTATTACTCAGTCATATGATTGTTGGTCGATGCATATTTTTTTCACTGCAAAATATGTTATGGATTGCTTGATTAATATCATGAATAGTAAACGTTTGTTTTCCCCCTCATTATCTCATTTTCCACTAATTATAAACCCCTCACATATCCTATATTCATTTTGTTTAGCCCATGTTCAGATATTGATCAAAACTAAGGAAAATTTTGTGTTAGATTGGATAGAAGCGGCATAATTTTGTGTGGATTGCAATGATGTTTATTGGTTTGCTTACAATTGATTGTTGTTATCATTGAGTAGTGACCATATCTCTCCCCTTTCATTATATCAGATTTTCGCTAATTACAAACCCCTCATGAATCCATGAACATTGTTTCCACCCCCCTGCTCATTGATTAACATTAGAACATTTTGTATGGATTGGATTACATGAGCCTAATACATTCTGAGCCAAATCTATATCATATTTTTAAGTTGTCATGCATGATTATCTAAAATACTATTTTCTATTTGTTAACATATGCAGGATGATGTTTTTCAATTGGGGAAGCCATGGCCGAGGAAACAGAGGTATAGGTAACTGGAACTGAGGCCCAAGGAGGCCTAGGTTCTCAATACATTTTGATGTTGATTATGAAGAGCTTGGCCAATTGTTCCATGTTGGGTATTTAATTGGATTCGGTAGAGAATAGTCCAACCGATGCCTGAAATGCCTCCCTTCCAAGCCCCTCAAGCCCCCAATATACCTGTGCCTCCTCATGTCTCTTTATAGCCTAAAGTCCTAGAAAATGATGGGTGGCAGGAGATTGTTCACCCGACAGTCTCCCAACACCATGGCTAGCCAAACTTAACCTTGCCTGCTCCCCCACCTTTGAACCCCATTGCCCAAGCTGCCCCTAACCACTCACCAGTAAAATCCTCCCATGTCAGCAAGACATTGAAGACTAAAGGCCACCATGCATTTGATAAAGGAAAAGTTGATGCTGCCCCTTCCTCACCCTTAGATGACTCTGACAAATCTATGTCTTCACAGATGCATTTGAGGGATGGTTGTTCCCACATGATCAGTGAGATAAACCCTAAAGGCTCTGCCCAACTAAAGGCAATTTCAGGGAAATCAGGAGGTGATAACAACAACCAAGGAAGGGTTGCTTCACAGACTGGAAAATATGGTTTTTTAATTTTATGTTATTTATTGTTTTATGACAATGGAATCCAAGGATTTTGGACAACATGTTTTATTTTGGATGAGTATTAGTTGGAAATATTTTCAAGTTTATAATCTAAATTTTCAAAAGAAAATATGTTTTGAAGGGAGGCACAAGGGGTGTGTTTTCTTAAAAAATGGATTATGTTATGTTGTGATGATTGTTATCACTAAAGGAGTTACAAGGGGGTCCCACCTATTAGTTATTATTTAATTATGACCCTATTATGATTATTACTCCCCCCCCCCCTTCCTTAACTAAAGGTAGTTAAAGCCTTATGTTAGCTTAACTAATAAGTTATTTCAACTACTCTAACCAATTCTAAATTGTTAAAAGTTGAACTAAGGGGAGGAACAAGAGGAGGATAGAAGCACAAAGCATGATAAGGTTTTCTCTTTGAGTTTATGTTGAGATAGTTTAGTTTTCATTCATTCACATATTCATCACAACCTAATTCTCTTTTGTGATACCAGGGTCTTATGGTAGACAACAATATTCAGGGTTGAATCAAGTCATTCAGACACGTGTTCTTCAAAGGTCTTGATCTATCTTTGATAGTCTGTGTAGACTTGTATGTTTATGAATTAATTTTCATGACTGATAAAGGCTATTGTGCAGAGTCGAGTGGGATGCAATCTGTGGCAAGCTGATCCAAATTTTATAGTTCAGTTTTGGTTTTCTGTCAGAGGTCCTTTTGTATGTTCCATCGAGGATTTATAAGTTTGACTTTGGTCCAATATTTTTGTGTGAAGTTTTGTAAAGACAATGACTCTTTGGTGAATTGGAAAGAAATAAAGGATTTATTTATGTCTCATATATCTTGAGTATCATCTTGGTGTCTTTACTTCTGTTCTTAGATTTATTTCAACAAATGATATGTTCAGAAAAATACATAAAAAGTGAATTTCTAGCATGATTTTGTTGATAAAAGACTAGCCTAAGCACTTGTAATTAATACTTGTGAATTAGTATATACATTTTTGTTGGCTATGAACATAGGGTGATATTCCCGTCTACTTTACTTTAGCCAAGTAAAGTCTGAAAATGCTTGAGTAAGATCAATTCATATCTTTTCCTCAACATTTATTTTGGTGGCCATACTGGGGAGATCTTTGATATCTCTCCGATTAATTTTTATACTCGATTTTCATCGATACATCTTTCTTTTTCTGTTTTGAATCTTGGAATTTTTGCTATTAATGACTGTTCCTATTGCAAGGCAACCCAATCTTGAGCCTGGTCTCCAAGACCAGACCAACTTTGCTTTGAACTTGTTTCATACCATTTTAGACACTGCTAGGACCCATGTTGAGCTTAACCATTCTTGGGAAGAAATTGAGAGAGATATTAGTGTCCAAGAACAATTAGAAGCTAGATGTAGGCAACCCATAAATCAACAATAACCTTTTGCTTCTTCAGTTTTGGCCTTTCTTTCATGTCCTTAGATTCTCGTGCTTCTAGAAGAAGAAGAGGCTTGTCACCTGAAATCAATCCTATTGCTGAAATAGGAAGGAGAAACATTGTGTTATATTCCCAACAAGTTCTCTAAGGAGAACTTTATCTGATTCGTCCAACTCGTCTTTCTTCCCCTCATCTATCATCCACAGAATGGCATCTAGTGGTGGCTCTGGTGGCATTGGAAGTGCTCCATCTTCCCAATCTTCATCGTCATCAGTGATTGGTAGCTTGTACAACCACCATATCCCTGTCCAATCTACTATAAACCCCACCAAATTCATTAAAAAGTATGTCCTGTTTTAGTTCGAAGAAGATGCCATGACCACACCATGGCATGTGTCCTCTCCTCTTAACCTAGCACCTGCTACTCGCCCGCTTCCAAAGTTTAAAGAGCATTTGCCTAAGTTTTCGGGAAATAACATTGTCAGTACTAATGAACACGTAGTGGAATTTTCGAATGTTTTCCATAATATAGGGGATAATGACAATGAGACTTGCATGCGCTTGTTCGTCAATTCCTTGGAAGGAAATATTGCGCCCAACTTTTTTGACCTTCCTCCTAAGATTCTGTCTACTTGGGAGGAGTTAATTTATTGGTTCTTATCCACTTATGGGAAATCCAAAATCCCTGCTGAGAAGTTAAGGGGGTATAATAACCGCACTTACAAATATGGTCTGACCATCAGGTCTTTCAACTTGCAATTCACCAAGTCATATAATCAAATCCCCGAAATTATCCACCCTTAGAACCAAGATGCCTTCATGAATTACTACAATGCATTGCCTTCTCCTTACCGTCACAAGATTGAAGCAAAGGCCATTGATAATCTTGGTTCTACTCTGCACACTTTCTCAAAGTATGAGGAACAACTTGAACGAAATGGTCTACCTCAGAGAGAATTAGTTAGACAGATAGTTATGTTCTCTCTCTTACAGCTGGTACAAGATATGAACAACCGTATGATAGATTTTGAGCGGAAAGTTATTGTCAACCCTCTCACCCCTGGAGCTTCACCCTCTTCTGCCCCTCCTTTTAGAGGTCCAAATGAAAATAATTTCCAGCCGAAGGCTATCCTTCCTCGGAGTTGGTGTAACTTTTGCGAGGAATACCATGAAGAAACCACATGTGAGGTAAGGAAGAGTGTCAGAGACAATATCTTTGGTAAAATACCAGAAGCCACTATCATTGTCCTAGATTTTGTCGAGCCAAAAAATGTCATGGTCATCAACACTAGAAACAAAGCCTATGCCCCAAAAGGAAAATTTGACCCTCCTCGCAATTCTTCTAACCCGAGTTCATCCTTAACCGCTACTGCACCCCAGGATCCTAAAATTCTTGAGAGTCAAAAAATCACTCCCTCTTCCAAATATAATATCCTGAATTAATTAGACAACATTAAAGCAGATGCACCCCTCTTAGACATGGTTGTCATCCCTGAACAACAGATGCATCTGAAACAATTCATGGAAGGAAAATCTTCGGTTGTAGCCAATATTTCCGAAGAGGTAGATGAAGAAGATTCTTCTGTACATAAAGTAGGTGTACATAATTTTAGATACACTGTAAAAAACCCCTCCTTTTTAATTTTTGTAAAGATCATGGATAAAATTGCCCATTTTTGCCTCATTAATGGCGGTTCGGGCCCAAGTGTGATGTCAAAGATTATTATGGAAGAACTAGGCTTGTCTTATACAAACAAAAATGCCAGAAGCATGCTCTACTATACTAATCTACAACAAACAACCATAAGAGATATTAAGGATGTAACCTTGGTTTTATGCACTCATCCTGAGATAAGGAAAACCCTCAACATTCAGGTGATCAATATGCCTATAAGAAATTACTCAATTATCTTGGGGAGAGATTGGAAAGCTCTAACAGGTGGATACCTCTCACTCGACATGACACATTTATCTGTTCCTTGGAATGGAAATAATATCATAGTCCCTAGAGAAGGAAGACTTTCACCCTACATAGAGAGTGTTTCACAATCTAGTATAAACTATATCGAAGAATACCTAGGAGTGTATTCCATATTCTCCGAAGAGGATAATATTCCTCTGGAAGGAATTGATTTAGAGGATGAATTGTGGTGTATGCACTTCGATGGTTCACACTCAAATGAGGTTAACAGGGCTGGTATTATATTGGTTTCCCCTACAGGAAAGATTCATAATCTGTCATACAGGTTGGAGTTTGCTTGCTCAAGCAATGCCGCTAAATTCTAAGGTTTGTTGTTAGGCATTGAGAACACCCTTAATCTTGGTTGTGGTCACCTTTCGGTTTTCGTAAATTCTGAGCTTGTTTTGAACCTGATACATAAGACATGCTTTCCTAGCAACCAGCTGATGGAGAAATATTCCCAAACTGTTTGGGCTCTTGTCTCGAATCTCCTATATTTTAACATCACTAATGTTAGGAAGGAGTTGAATTCTATAGCTCATTGATTAGTTGTCTTCGTAGCCTCTCCTACTCAACAGCTCTTGCCTCACTAGCCTAATTGTTATTTCCAATCTCTACATCGTTCATAAATTTATGAAAATGAAGAATCATGGAAGGTCATCCCTAACAATGAAAGTAGTTGTGTTGTCACTCAAAATGATCCCCTGAACCCTGAGGAGACTATATCTGTAGAAAATAATGAATTTCCTAAAGGCTTGAATCCTCTCGAGAATTCTCTTTCCTTGAGTGTTGTAGGCAACAAAGATAAACAGGAGAGGAGGAGCTACAACTGAACATGGTTGAAACCATCTCCGTGAACATTAGGACACCTAGATATTCATTGAACATTAAAATAAATGTCCAGTGTTTTGATAAGGAAAGATTAAAGTCTATTGAATTACTCGGTATATTTCAAGAGGTTTTTTCTTGTTTTGATATGGATCTTTGTGGTTTTGATCCAGGTCTTGTTCAGCATACTATGAAACCAGCTAGGCAAAAAAAAAGACTTGTTAACTCTGCACTAAAAGCAACTTTTCGTAGGGAGCCGAGGAATTTCTCAAGGACTGAGATGTTCTTTTTAGCCCACCCTAAATGGGTTTCCAAATGGGAACCCGCTTCGAAGACCATCGATAATATTATAACCTGCATTAGTCTTTGAAATTTCAGGCAAGCGATTATGAGAAATACTTTCCCCCCTCTCAGCATAAAATTGTTTCTGCAACAGAATGTAGAGTTACATTTAGAGCCCTTACCTAACGGTTTGTTTGGTTATGATAAAATCAAGGTAGAAGGGGAAAATACCTACAAAACCACTTTCACTACTAATCGTGATACTATGTCTTACAATTGCCTTCCCTCTAGCTTATTTGATACAAGTATCACCTTGAGAAGGCCTATACACACAATTTTCGATAAATTGGTCAGTCTCCATGCTAATCTTGATGATTTAATTGTATCCGTCAAAGGGATGATAGCTACATCAGGATTTCAAGTGTTAGGCCATTTCCGGATTACTTTTGTCTTGGACACTAACTCAGAAATTTTAAAGGAATTACAGAGACAATGGTTTTCCCGCGCCATTAGCAGTCCTCGTTTGAAATATTGCGAGGGGTCAGCATGAAGATATTTTGCTAACAATATTCTTCTGTATACTAGTAGTTTAGCTCTGCTTCCCAATTTTGTGATCCTTTTCTACTTTACAACACTTTGATTTCTACTTTCTGAGTTGAATTTTATTTTCTGCTTTCTGAATGGTTCAATCTGCATTATTATTTCTATTGGATTTTTGGAATTTATCATCTTTTAGAGTGCTTGAATTAGGATGTTGGATCATTTTTTCCACAGTGACACTCCCGTAAGCATTGTTAGTCTATAACAATCAAGCTTACACAACTGTTATGATTTTATCTCTAAAGGACCCTTGGAAATTGTTATATTTGTTTTCACTATTGTCATATAAAGAGTTGGTTGTTTCCCGCTTCTTATTGCCATTTCTTCATCCATCGAGATCTTAAGAGAAAATCTCTAAGTTCCCCATTTCAAGTTGAGAGCATTCTGCAGTCAAATGAATATGCATATAGTGTTAAAACCCCTCACACTTAACACTTTTCATGAGTTATTCCCAAATTCATGGTCATCTTTCCATTAAATCCGCTCACTTCCCCCTATTGCATAATCATTCAAGTTACGTATTCTTGAGATTATTATTCTTGATCTGTGAAACCATGAGTTCTGAGTTCCAATCTGTTGAAAACAAATTTCCCTGTGGAGTCGTCAGTTTGTTGATGATTGAAAATGTCAACGTAATTTTGCCCGTAAAGTGTTTCTAAAGCCTATTATTATATAAGACTAAATAATGCTAGTAGGTGGGAACCCCTTGAACTTTTGAAAATTAGGTTTGATCATTTTCAATGTTATGATGATGTGCTACGAATTTTTACTTGGTTGTTGAAAATATGGTTGTCATTGATATCAGTTAAGCTTTCATATGTCGTTCCTTCATGATAAAAAAACCTGCTATTCATTTATGACATTTGTTCTTCTTGCAGTTGTACAACAAAAATATTAGTAAAAATTGCAGAAGGGCATTTTGAGGAAAAGTAAAAAAATGTATCTAAGAAAATAAGGGGGAAAAAACCTAGCTTTGTGATACTATATAAATGAAATACTTGTTGATAGTGGTTAAGTCCTAACAAACAAGAAAATGGCATTTTAAAAAAAAATGTTAATTTTGACATGCATATCTTGGAAGTTTTGGTGGCGCATTCTTGGCAAGCGATAATACATGGGTTATGCGTTGATTGATGCAATCGATAACCGATATGCATATGTTATAAACCTTGGTGGCTTATGGAAGTAATGGCTTTGCAATTTTTTATGGTGGTTGTGATATTGATGATGATTTTGTTGTATAGTGGTCAAGCGATTCATTTGAATTATAGCATGGGTGGTGCATGTGGCAAGGTAATGACAAAAATGGTTGAGTGTGGAACTTGGATTATGCTATGGTTTAATGAGTTGATTTTCTCGATGCATTGATTGATTAAAGGTGTTAATGATATTTCGTTGGCATGTACTATGGAGTAAATGTGATATGGGTGGAGGCAATGTGCATTTACTGCACGTCACCTTTACGCTTCCCATTGGCTTCCACCCTCATCGGATTATTGTTTGATCTGGTTGTTGTGCTCATGATCCAGATTTTCAACAGGGTGAAACCGCTCGGACGCTTCTCATCTTAAGGTTTTCGATTGATAGGTATGTCTCTTTTGGCCATTCTTGACTTCACTCTGGTTATGAAATGTTTTTGGCTCAATTGTATGCGTATGTGTTGTCCTGAGTGTTGCAACTGTGTGGTTTCGGCTTTGAATGGAAAATCGATGGTTCTGCGTAAAATTGTTGTGAGTTTATCAGAATTGGTGGTCTTCCTGGGTGATATTTTTTTTACCACTGTGTTTTGTCAAGGGTTTTTCTTTAAAAGGTTGACTAGATGATTGTCTTCACGGTTCCTAGGTTTAATTAGAATCCTATTCAACTCTGTCAAGGAAATGCCTCATGTTCACGAGCATCATGTTCCTCCTTGAGAACGTGCCTTTAGCCCCAAAGTTCCACCATAGTCAGTGCCCCCTCCCTCCTGCGATGGCTACTGTACAAACCCTTATACCCTCCAGATTGGAGCTGCATAAGAAGTCTCTCCAGCCTGCTAAGATTATTGTGGCCTATTACTTCGAATGCGGGATCACTGCTTATTCGTATAGAAGTCGTGTTAGTATGGATTTTGGCCAATACCTCTGTGGAAATGGCGTGAACTCCGCATTGCCAATTGCACTTATAAAAGGTTCACAGGCGCATCCTGTTGTAAAAAAATAGTTTTTTTTTGTTATGAAAGGGCCTATGTTGTTTCACTTTGGTTCATGAGTATACACCGTTATCACGCTTGTTTGTTCGACTGTTTTCCCTTGCCACGATGTTGAATTGTTGGTTACTATACAATAGTTAGAGTGGTTCTTATGTGAAAGATACCAGATATATAAAATATGCAGAACAGAAATAAAATGCTAGAAATGGCAGAATAACAGTAAAATATCTAGCATAATCTTCACAATACACAGAAATGATATATGAAATAGCAATAGAAAAGCACTTCGATTCAGAAAGAAATGTTCACAGGCCTCTTCGAGGGGGCAACCTCCAGTCGAGCAGCGCTCTGTTACAATAATCTCCAAGCTAGGGTTTTCATACCCTTGACCCTTATTTATACTAAATGTGTCTATTAAGAGAAGCATCTAG
>SNQJ01S0059200.1:69610-93672 GCA_010110895.2 Picea sitchensis | reverse complement strand
TGTCTATTAAGAGAAGCATCTAGAGGAAGATCCTTCTAGAAGAGGAAGCTTCTATTAGGTCTTCTTACATCCGCCTTATTCTATTTTATTGAAAGGTCTTATTAATATTGACCTTTATTACATCTGAGTACATTGATCTACCTATGTGCGGGTTAGGACCTTAACATTATGATGTTTGGATAATGGTTGGCATTGGTCACAGGGTTTTGGTGTTGTTCACACATGTCATGTCCTGTACATGATTTTTTTTTAGAATTAGAAGATTGGATTGGATATTTCCACTGCATCTTTTGTCATTGGGAGAATACACTTGAATGTGCGCGGCCTGGTCACTCACATGCGACTTAACAAATAGCTCAGAATGAGGTTTTTGAGTTATATCGTGGTCATATATTGTTGTGTGGTTATGGGAATTATTACACTGTGAAATTCTCTCAGTTGTGCACCGCGTATAATATGGATTGCTTGTTTTGTATGCCCAGTAATACCCCCTGAATTCTAAGTCTGTTGTCTTTTTGCAAGTTGATCACTGTAGATGACAGTTGTATGGGATGTTTGGCTCGATTTTAATTCGCACTGAGATACTTGTTTTACAGTGGCATGGTTACATGGTTTCGAAAATTTGCTCCTGCATAGCCTGTGTCTGAATGATGATTGTTGGTTATAGTCAATTGCCTTTCAGGCATGGCATGTGAGGTATTGATTATTTTGATCTTTCTATTGCATATATATGTATGGAAATGAATATCATTACAGATTTTGACTGGCCCTATTAACAGAAGTAGAGGCTTTATTATTATTTTTTGGAAACATTACTTTCAAATATAGACATGGATTGGGGAAATGTATGGCAATGGTGGATGTTATTGGTTACAGATTGAGTGTTTTTGTTGACTGTTATAACATACAAAATGTACGAATAAAAAGAACAAGACCTCTTACAAATTGTGTGAAGTACTTATGTTTTGTAACGACATTGTGTTGGATATTAATGGAGAGTGAAATTAAACAAATACACAGGAATTATTACTTAGTCATCTGATTGTTGGTCGATGCATATTTTTTTTACTGCAAAATATGTTATGGATTGTCTGATTAATATCATGAATAGTAAAAGTTTGTTTTTCCCCTCATTATCTCATTTTCTGCTAATTATAAAGCCCTCACATATCCCATATTCATTTTGTTCACCCCCTATTCTAATATTGATCATAGCTAAGGAAAATTTTGTTTTAGATTGGATAGAAGTGGCATAATTCTGTGTGGATTGCAGTGATGTTTATTGGTTTTCTTACAATTGATTGTTGTAATAATTGAGCAGTGACCATATCTCTCCCCTTTCATTATATCATGTTTTCTCTAATTACAAACCCCTCATGTATCCCTGAACATTTTTTCCACCCCCCTACTCATTGATTAATGTTAGAACAATTTGTATGGATTGGAATGCATGAGCCTAATACATTCTGAGCCAAATATATTTCGTATTTTTAAGGTGTTTTCATGCATGGTTATCTAAAAGACTATTTTTTAATTGTTAACATATGCAGGATGATTTTTTTCAGTCGGGGAAGCCATGGATGAGGAAACAGAGGTAGAGGTAATTGGAATTGAGGCCCAAGGAGGCCTAGGTTCTCAATACATTTTGATGTTGATTCTGAAGAGCTTGGCCAATTGTTCCATGTTGGGTTCTTTAATTGGATTGGACAGGGAATAGTCCAACTAAGGCCTGGAAGGCCTCCCTTCGAAGCCCCTCAAGCCCCCAGTATACCTATGCCTCCTCATGTCTCTTTACAGCACGAAGTCTCGAAAAATGATGGGTGGCAGGAGATTGTTCACCCGACAGTCTCCCAACACCACGGCTAGCCAAACTTAACCTTGCTTGCTCCCCCATCTTTGAACCCCATTTCCCAAGCTGCCACTAACCACTCACCAGTGAAATCCTCCCATGCCAACAAGAGATTGAATACTGAATCCCACCATGCATTTGATAAAGGAAAAGTTGTTGTTGTCCCTTCCTCACCCTCCAATGACTGACACATTTGTGTCTTCACAGATGCATTTGAGGGATGGTTGTTCCCACATGATCAGTGAGATAAATCCTAAAGGCTCTGCCCAGCTCAAGGCAATTTCAGAGAAATTAGGAGGTGACAACAACAACCAAGGAAGGATTGCTTCACAGACTGGAAAATATGGTTTTTAAATTTTATGTTATTTATTGTTTTATGACAATGGACTCCATGGATTTTGGACAACATGTTTTATTTTGGATATATGAGTATTAGTTGGAAATATTTTTCAATTTTATGAGCTAAAATTGTCAAAAGAAAATATGTTTTGAAGGGAGGCGCAAGGGGTTTGTTTTCTTAACAAATGGCTTATGTTATGTTGTGATGATTGTTATCACTAAAGGAGTCACAAGGGGGTCCCACCTATTATTTATTATTTAATTATGAACCTATTATGATTATTACTTTCCCCCCCTCCTTAACTAAAGTTAGTTAAAGCCTTATGTTAGCTTAACTAATAAGTTAGTTCAAGTACTCTAACCAATTCTAAATTGTTAAAAGATGAACTAAGGGGAGGAACAAGAGGAGGATAGAAGCACAAAACATGCTAAGGTTTTCTCTTTGAGTTTATGTTGAGATAATTTAGTTTTCATTCATTCTTATATTCATCACAACCTAATTCTCGTTTTTTATAGCAGGGTCTTATTATAGAAAACAATATTCAGGGCTGAATCAAATCATTCAGAGACTTGTTCTTCAGAGGTGTTGATCTATCTTTGATAGTATGTGTAGACTTGTTTGTTTATGAATTAATTTTTATGACTGATAAAGGCTATTGTGCTGAGTCGAGTAGGAAACAATCTGTGGCAAGTTGATCCAACTTTTAGAGTTCAGTTTTGGTTTTCTGTCAGAGGTCCTTTTGTATGTTCCATCAGGGATTTATAAGTTTGACTTTGGTCCAAGATTTCTGTGTGAAGTTTTGTAAACACAATGACTCTTTGGTGAATTTGAATGAAATAAAGGATTGATTTATGTCTCATATATATTGAGTATCATCTTGGTGTCTTTACTTCTGTTCTTACATTTATTTCAGCAACTAATATGTTTAGAAAAATACATAAAAAGTGAATTTCCAACAAGCTTTTGTTGATAAAAGACTAGCCTAAGCACTTGTAATTAATACTTGTGAGTTAGGATATCCATTTTTGTTGGCTATGAACATAAGGTGATATTCCCGTCTACTTTACTTTAGCCAAGTAAAGTCTGAAAATGGTTGAGTAAGATCAATTCATATATTTTCCTCAACAAGCCACTTTGCTCAGTCAGGTGAGGTTCTCTTTTACACCTGCTATAGAGAGAGATTGTGTGCCAGTCCAACCAAAGCAACTGCTAACAGCTATAGTAAAACAGACACTAGGAAGATATTTATTCTTTCTCTTTGGAAGGAAGGATAAGTGAAAAGGTATTAAATATGTTTATTCCATTAAACACTATGTTATGATTAATAATAAATCATGTCACGATATTCAAATATCAATTTATATTTTTATTAACTTTTGTTAATGAATTAATAAACTAATGGCCAACTAGGCCCTTCATTGTTTGCATGACAAATACGTTGCATTGACAAGCCTTACTTGTAGACTGCCTCTATTCATGTTCAGTGAAGACAAGACGGATGGCGATAGTTAATACATCGATATATGCAAGGAGTTAGTGAGCTGGATGGGCATGTGAATGGCTACGAGGCATGGGACAGATTGTGAGAAGTTCATGACAACGCCTATTGTAATTATCGAGATTTTTGTAATGTAGGTTTCCCTGGTTGGATTCATAGGTGCTTGATTCAGGGTTGTTCCTGTTGTGGAAGCTCCATGAAAAATATTGAATACAGTGAAACAAACCTGTGAAAACATGAATAAAGTAATACAATAGGTAACTTATCTGGTTTGTTCTCTGTGATTTTCTTTTCCATGAAAAGTCTTGAATATAGTGAATCAAACCTAAATAAAGTGATGCAATAGGTAACTTATTTGGTTTGGTTTCTCATGTTTGAATGTGGCTTCTCCTTGTCTGATTTATCATCGTATTGGTTTGTATTGTTTCTCTTGTTTGGAGACATATATTAGAAACTCCCATGAGCATTAAAATGCATGGTTTATTATCCTACTTTGGACATCTTTCTTTGCCCTTTTTCTGATTTTTGTATTAGTTTATGCTTAGAGCAGTACATTTTTGAAATTTAATTTTGCATTGGCATCATGGTATGTTGTTTTGACACTCTTGAGCTTCTCAAGCTTGCAAAATTTGATTTATTGTTTTCTTTATTTAGAGAACGACAATGTCTGTATTAACATTGTCCTATTTGGTAGAAGGGAACTGGGATCAATGAGCATATCATATGAGTGTGTCGATGTTGTGATTCTCTTGTGGCCATGATTCTCATAAACAACGGGTGAGCGAGTTTTACGATTACGAAACTGAAAAACTAGGGTTTTAAGGGGTTTTCGTATGTTAATTTGAATTGGTTTGTATACTTTGTCAAATGATCTATTTGCTTATTTTTATACATTGTGCATGACGCTAGGTGATGAATGCTAAGTGTAATTATTTCACTACCTCGCTAAACTTCTCAGGGACAGTGGTGATGCCATGCGAGGCCATGCAGATGAGAGAAGGTCACTCGCCCAACGATCTAGAGAAAGCATGTGAATCTCAACAACGCTAGAAACACCGTAATCTGCACAAGGAAACTTTGACCCGCAGTTAGTTTGTAAAATTAAGGTTGTTTAAATGTTCAAATGCAGATGTATGGGTTTTTTGTTGACGTTTTATTCATGCAAGGGAAAATGACTGACCTCGAGCAAGAAGCCCCTCTAAGTGAGTGAATTTCTTCTTTACCTCCAACCCCAACGATTTACCCTTTTACCTCTCTAGGTCAGAAATTTATGTTTTTTCCTCTGTCTTTCTATTCTCGACAATAATGTTTCTCAAGGTAACACTCAGTCTAGATATTTTCATGTTGAGCATTTCTCTCATAAAGGAATTGGGAAGCAATCCCCCCCCCCCCATTCTTGACCTCTCATTCACCTTGGGAAAGCTCTCTTCAACTCTCTTGTTGTAGGAGAGCATTCTCTATTTATTTTTTATTGTCTAATGCAGGTTTCAAGTTGTCCATGATCATTCTAGCTAGAAGGAACCATGATAAATTATTACAAATATTGTCTCAAAAACAAAAACAAAATCTCTCAGAGAAGATAATCCCTACCATACATAATACACTAGATTCTTACCTAATCTTTAAGGGTTTTGAATCCTCGGTGGATTGTCATGCTCTACATTTAACCTGCACTATATCTGATGGAATTTTTATGTGGCTATAGTTTATAGTTTAGACATTTTAGTAATTAGGTTTCGTAGGGTTTGAATTTTTTTTGAATTATCCCTGTGGAAACTACCTCTGATCCTCCATCTAGTTATCATCTTTCCTATACTTCTAGTTTATATATTCAGTGGTTGTTGGAAGTTTTGAAAAAAAATTCATCATCCTCTTCTCATTTGTTGTAAGTTCCCAAAAATGTCTGATGACAATAAAGACTCAGGGTATATGCATCTTGATTTCTCCCTATATTTTTACTTATGTCTAACCCTAACCCTTCCTGTATCATTTTATTATTCTTGTTTATTATTATTAAGGTTTGGGGGACTTCGTCTGGAAAGACATAAAGACCTGCAAGAAAATTCACACCATTTTTTACTGTATTGCACCAACCAATTCAATCTATCTAGATAACCATCCCTTCGTGTAACCTTTTATTATTATTGTTTGCAATTATTATATTTTGGGGAACGTCATTCAGAGGATCTAAAGACCCACTAAACAATTCATGCTAGCTTTGATTGTATTTTCCTTACAAATCTCTCTAGATAACCATCCTTTGACTGAAATTATGCCCTATGGAATGAATTCCATGGATATGGGCAAGATACCCTCGCATTACTAAATTAGATTGTAACCCATTGTAATTCCATAGGAAACATACATACAGTTATATATATCATTTCAAAAGTGGGTTTAGTTGGTCCTTTGACTACAGTTAGATCTGGGAATTATTACAAGTATGAGGAAGGTGAAAAATCGTTGACTGGTTACTACCAAGAAGAATGAAGTGAAATCTGAGGATTGTTACAAACATTGTATCTCAAAATTTTATAACTAAAGTTTTATAAGTAGAAACAATTTTGGAAATCACAAGATTGAAGGAAATTAGCAATGCTCTACACAAATCTGGGACCAATTCTGAAAATCTAAATTCTATTAGATACTTCACACTAATTATTAGGCTATAATATCCAATGTAAAGTTTCCATTCAAATTTCTGAAGCTTGTTATCTTATAATTTGTCACACTAAGAGAAAAAGTTTGTACAAGAATGTAGTGGAAGCAAACTTGTCTTGCAGTGCCACAAAAAGACCGCAAGCTTAGGTTGCAGATGCCATGAAGTTCCATTCACATGGTAAATATTTAAAATACACTATTTGCAACATGATGTGCATAACAACTTTCTAACAAACATCATAGTGGATGCATCTGCCATGGTATAAATACAGACTCTTCTAAAAAAGAAGATGCAAGATTTTCAAACAAACTTAAAACAGTAAGATCTGAGGGCATATTGATGGTGCTTTATACGAGGCCCGACATGGCTTGATGCACATATTTATTTATCTGATATTCACAAAATATCATTCAAACAAGAGATGAGATAGGACACTTCAGAAGGAGTCTTGTAATGGATGAGTGAAATTCTCACGACCCCCTCATTCACATTGTTGGTGAATAGGAGATTGTATGAACATAAAGATGAGATGAACATGTGAGAATACATATTACCATTCCTAAGTGAAAAACCCCTTTTGTAAAGAGCTTGGACAATGTTAGAGGATTTTTTATTCATGTGGACCAAACTGATGGTGGGAACCCTGCATTTTCCATCTGCATTAGCAGGTCCTACTATTATGACATCTGATCTTGAATTAAGATAGTTGATTAACGCGATTTGCAAGGACTTTTCCAACAATTCAGCAGTTCGAAATGCGGCTTCAATGAAATTTCTATCAAACTTAGAAGAATTCCCTATTTTCAAAGAAGAAATAGAGTTCTCTACCTCTTTAACCAAGTCACCTTGTTGTTCCCCATTAGTACCTAGATTTAAGGAAAAATCCTCTTCCTATGCCAAATGTTCTAGGTACTCTTGAAAGGCTATAATTCCTGCACATCCCTCATGATTAAGGCATCCAAGCCCAAAATTGCTACTGAAACGATGTCTAGGAATGAAATAAAGTTGGGAATTCCATCCTTTATTTCATTGAAAGTGTCATGGGTACCGAACAAGACAACCATATGAGGGCCACATACCTTATAAGTGCTAAAATCATACCATTCCACCCCCCATTTCGCTACATCGATTGCGCGGTGAAGATCAAAGGAGACTCCATCCACAATCACTCTGACTCTCTTGCAGCCCATCTCATCCTCGACAAATTTGGTCACTCTTTCCAAATCAAGGATCTCTCCAAGGATGTTGGAAACATGGGCTACTGCTAAAATTCTAGTCTTAGTGGATAAGATCCCACCAAGAGATTCCAAGCTTCAGATGAAGTCCTTATTCACCTTCCAAAACTTGAGATGGAGGCCTCTCTGCTCTGCCATTTTAATCCATGGGAAAACATTTACTTCATGATTGACCTCATGCACAATCACTTCATATCCTTCATTGAGAAAACTGGAATAACAGTGGCTGAGGGTTTCAAAGAGTTGTGAAGTTGAAGGCCCAAATGCAACCTCTCCAACTTCATTACCATTCACAAATTCTTTCATGAAGCCATGGGAAGAATCCACCACCTATGTTGCTCTTTCGTATAGCTCATATCAAGCCCCTAGTTGAACATATATATCTCTCATGTAATTATCCATGGAATCTATCACCACATTGGGGTATTGGATTCCCCGGACATTGTCCATGAATATTGGAAGGTGTTTCCTTCGATAAAAGTATGAGAAGTGCTTCCTAAGATTATTGTAGACTGCATTCATTTGGGTGTTGGGAACTACAAATATATTTAAGACTTCATGTGCCTTATTGTGTAACCTCATTGCTATTGAGGAGGCCATTTGAAGATGGGAAAACCCTTTGTAAGACAGATACATGATAAAATCAATGAAGCAAAATTAAAATTTAGAAAAAAAATGAACAAATGCATGTTATGAAAAAAAAATATAAAGCCATGAACCCGAATTAAATAGTGGACATATAGGTAATGAAAAATATGATAAAGAAAAGGATCAACATGAATGGATACCAATAACCCAGATGAAGTTTAAGATAGAACCAACGTGTTCGCTTATTGATCAAAAGTGAGATTCATGGATAATATGTTTCTCTAATGGTAAAGGATCAACTGGGTAATGAAACTGATGATTGAGTCTCAACATTCAAACTACACAAATAGAACACCTTATTTCTTGTTCACTCCCAATCAAATAATTTTTGGTTGAATCAAAGTTGTTGTACAACGTTTGATTGGGATAGCCACTATTAAGGTGGAGTCTCTATCATTCAGACTGCATAAATAGGACACCTTATGTCCTCTTCGCTTCAAACAAATAATTTTTGGTTCAAATAATGTTGTTTATAAATTATTTATATGAAGGGATATAGGGTTCTCCTCGCTACAGATCGTATAGTGGACCTTTCAGGATAGATATTTCCCCTCCTCAACCATGGACAATCTAATATTTTACACCATCGCTGAAGATATTTCCTTCGATATGTGCCTGGTCTAATTTTTGTTCAATAAAAACTCAAAATGATGCCCATAACAAAATCCTCAAGCAACTATGAGGGCCAGTCTGTGGGCAATCCATTTGTCTTTTCAACCCTCATTTAGAAGTATCCCCTGTGATATCTGTGAAATTATTATCGATGCACTATGAATTTACTATGAATCTACTTTACGACTCTCAAAAGATGTTTATAAATCTCCAACTGGGTTGTATGGTTTAACGATGGTATCCCACCTTGGATTCCTTGGATACTATTGAATGGCACCTTGAATTAAGGTTGAAAGAAATGTACTAAGTCAAACCTTCACCTGTAAGGTTGATCCGTCTTTCAAGTAGGAAGAACAAACAATCCTCATGCCACCTCTATTAATATTATCAACTGTGTTGATCCCACTAGTATAATGTGTGCAAGTCTAACCACTACCATGTCTTGATTTTACAAAATTTACATATTTATTGGTGTAACATGTAACTAATCACTAGTATTCATTACGTAGTTACTTACACATGTGATTCCAACTCTTAACTAGTACAAGTAATCAAAGTGACTATGATTCATAGATTACACATAGTAACTCAATTAGGGAAACTACATTCAATTCGTAATCATTGGATATAGAGGTGATGGGCCCCGAAGTGACCCTCTTGTGCATGGCATCACCCTCTTGGGAATATATTAGTAGGAGCCCTTCCGAGTATGTATATAGATTGAAGAAGCAAAGAAACCTCTGATAACCAACATCGTCTTCACAAGATGCTCATGCTCATGTCTGGGATAGGTATACTGGGACCAAAAATCACTGTGTATCACCATGGGTTACGAACGAGCTCCTCTTCCTTGTTCAGTTCAAGGTTCTCAAGCGCGTATCCTCGCGCCCCATGTAGTCCCGACTTCAAACAAATGGTTCTTTATAGTGAACATAGGGTACTTGTTATTTCCTACTTAAATAGATAGCTATGAGATGATCCCATCTATCATTCCTTCTGTCTATCCTATGTATGCAAATGAGTCAGTCGAGGGACCGCATCCACCTATCTATTCTATAGACATTCATAGTGGTGGCGGGGCATTCCCGCAATAACGATAATAATAAAGTGATAATCAAGTAACAAAAGCAAGCAACAAGCAGTCGGGTTCTTTGTCTATTCCCACTTAAATTGGATCATATCCCACCTCTCTAGATGCTACCTATATTCCCTCTGACTGGGAAACAGATTCTGGCACAAACGCACATTGACTCCTGCAGGTTCCACGAAAGGCCTTTAATTCAAGGTTTTCACCCAAACTAGCCGCCGAGGAAACATCACCCGAAAACTTGGTCTAAGCCCAAGAATGGCTTGCGACTGAGTCCACATCATTTGATTCTTGGAAATACAATGGTTGCATTGTTCCTTACTTACCCTGTGGTTAGTTTTATCTAATATGAATCAACTGAGATAATGTTCAATTCTACACAAAGCATGAAAGAATGTCATATTTTTGTAACATTAATGTTACATATATTGTTCGACACTGTAGTCCTAGAGAATAATATTGTTCAATAAATTTCCTCTGGTTTTTTTTTATTGATATTGGAAATATTTCTCTGATTTTGAAAGTTAGTTACCTTAAATCCAACGCTTTTCCAGTATTTTCAACACTAGCAATAGCTTCTAGTAGGTTTTTCAACACTCGAACAATAACTTCCAAGATTTTCAATGCTTTTTCCAGGATTTATCCATCAACAACTTCAGCGTTTGATGTATTGTAAACAAGCATAGTGGCAGTGGAGAAAAGAGAGTTTCAAGAGTTTCAGTGGCAGTGGAGAAAAATATTTTCAGCTTGTGATGTACAAGACAATCACAAGACATAGTGGCGGTGGAGAAAAGAAGTAGAATGCTTCCAAAATTCACCGCATAAAGAGATCCGTCGCATACACAAATCGATTTTTTAGGGGATATAATCCATACACAGATCAGTTTTCAGACCCTATTTAAAGTTGTCAGAAAATAATTAGTGAAGTTCATCTTATGGAGATTCAATGAAGTTATAATAAATTATGGAGATCCAGTGAAGTTATAATAAATTGATATGTAACATTAGAAGAGTTATCATAGATTCAATAAAGTTATCATACACTCAAAAGCTTGTCTTATCGGCAATACGACGTCTATTTTATTAGTCAATAATTTTTATGTAAAATTAATTTAAATATTATAAAAAAAATAAACATTTATTTTCTCCTATGTATAAGTTTGGAAAGCACGAAAAAAGTATGAAGTCAAACACAAATTAATTGACGGTCAACGTCGTATCGAATGCTAGAGTCCCTGGCTTGACTTCGGCAGGGACTAATAAGCATGAGAGCTTTGTCTATCCATCAAATACAAAATTTATTCCAACGATATAGTATATTTGATTTTGATCCAAATTAAAATTGTCCTTCACAATTAAGACGAAATTGATTATATTTAGAGAAAAGGTTAGATTTGTTTCTTTGAAGGCAATTTCAGATAGATAATTTGATTTTCCTTCCTAATTAAAACGAATCTAATTATATTCAGAGAAAACGCTAGTATTTCTTTTTTGAAAGTAATTTCAGATAGATAGTTTGATTTTATGATAATCATATTGAGATCAATCCAAACAAGTGAAATTAGTCTAGCAGCAAAGATACTTATACTTGTTTCTTAGAAATGTTTTAATGTTTTAAAAACAATTTAAAGTTTAATTTCCGAGAAACTTGATAAGGTTTTAAGAGAATTTGGGAACATAAACAATGCTAATGGATTGGTTGATATGATTTTAATCCTTTTAAGCTCAATGGTAAAACCAACTTCAAGCTAATATAAATTTCTATCACTAAAGTTACATTTAGATCATATGGGCTCCGACAATTCCAAAATTAAATTATAGTATTTGAAGAGCTCTAATCTAACTTCCAAAACTTACTATAATCTTCTTTGCACGGAAATTAAGAATAAAGAGAATCTTTAAGCTTATGAGATGCATAATATGATATACTTTAAAGATTTTAGATAAACTTTGAAAGGACATGTATTGAAGGTGATTGGTCCAAGTGCTTGAAGGCATTTGCAAATTTCCCTTTGTCACAATCTTAAGAAAGAACCTGTGAATCATCAATAAAAAAGGAACAAAATTTAAATGAACATAAATAAAAATGATAATGACTTATAGAAGGGTAGATTTTTTAGGTTTTGTTTTCATATACGACATAGCCTCAAAGAAGAATTGAGTGATAGAAATGGAAATTCAAATGAACACTTAATCAAAAAAACAAAGATCATCATATTTGTAAAACAAAAAAATTCTAAGAAATTCATTTCTTCAAAATCAAGCCCCATTTTGTAATATATTCAAAATAATCATAGTCATTCAACATAAACATGATAACAAATGAAAAGAAATGAACTTTTTAAGAATTTAAAGAAACTATTTTTCCTTTTTATTAACATAAGGAAGAGCAGGCTATCGGGAAAAAAAGATGAATTGTTCCATAAATTATCCTATATGCGCAAACAACACCAAACGCATTGATTTCTTAGAATTTTGGTAACCAAGACAACCCACCTGATATGTGTGGGGGAATTTGATTTCACTCTAAACCATTATCACCCATTTTTTCCCTTCAACTTAACTCAACAACAACACTTTTCCTTCCTTCAAAATAATATCTAAGTCCATATAAAAGAGAGGATTCAAGTTGGAAGTTATATTAAGTTTGGTGAACAGGTTACCAGGATATGCCTAACAATTAGGTATTTTGGTATGTTTTCCTTTTTGATATTTTTTTGTGGTTAGTGTGGCATTGGAATATGTTGAAGTATTTTCTTTAATTGGAGTGATGTCTACGGTCTCCTCTTTTGGAATGTCTTTTTTCACAAGGGGGAAGATTCACAAAAGGCCTATCTCATCATCTACCTGCCCCAAGAAAATAAATCATGAAATAAATGTCAGTGAGTAGGATGTAAGAAAACATGAGAAGAAGAAACTCTATATATATAGGTTATTAACTTATTACACACAAGATAAAGTGCAACCTCTTCAAAGTTTGGTGTTTGAAATTGCTACACATTCCATAATGAAAATATAAGCCACTGAACTCACAATATGGATCATTGCTTGGACAATCTAGTTTTTTAAGTTTGGTACTATGTAATCAAAGGTGGATTGCCCAGAAGGTAGAAAATTTAAATGCCACTAATCTTAAAGCATATTCTTCAAATATCTTATCATTGAGAAAATGATTTTAATAACCATCCTAATTACAACGTTCAATGTGCTATGAGGATATTCTTTGAAACAACATAGTTTCATTGCTTGTCCCTCTCAACAATGATCTAAGATATCATCATACCAGAGACTGTGAAGTTTGTCGAAATCTATGTATGCAATGAAATGTAGTTTGTTTAGGAGATCATCATAGAAAGATATGTCTTAAACAAAATCATCAAAAATTAATTACAAACTCTGTAAAAAAAAACCTACATATTTTCATAATACAAACTACATAGTAGAATTTGACCTAAGTCAATGTTTCTATGCACAAATACAAAAAAGGTTACCACTCAACAATCGTAGGGTGAAAAGGTAGAACCATGGAAATCCATTTTAGAAAATTTCAAACCATCTTGCACACTTAATGCATAGATAAACAATTTTGTTAGGAATTAAAGCATATGCACGATAAAGTGTTGTTATCCTCTATGTGAACAGTCCAACATTAGAAGACTTTGTAATTACAATAATTACAGTAAGACCAGACACACAACTTTATACAGCCTGAGTGGGCCTAATGGTTAAGAACATGTGTTTCCTCTTAAGAGGTCACAAGTTCAAATCTAGAGGGGGTAGGGTATGTATACCTCCGTAGACTTTACCAGTCAAATCGTTGGGTGAAGGAGGCCTCATACACCATAGAGTTATATATTAATATAAGAAAAATATTATATTTTAATATTTTTAAATAATTAAATTTAAAATTAACATAATTTTATATTAATATTAGATAAATATTATGTTCAATTTTTTAAATGATTATATTTAAAATTAATATAATTTTATAAAAAAATATTAAAAACATATTATGTTTAATTTTTAATAATTATATTTAAAATTAATATAATTTTATCTTAAACCTTCAACCTCCCATCATTGATGATACTTCTACAAATTCCCCCATCCCATCGTTAATGATACTTCTACAAATGTCCCCTCTACGGTGTAGGAATGAGTCGTTAGAATGAGGATAGATATCAAACTAGATGATTTCGTAACTAGTATGATAAAAATGATTTATGTATTATACTTAATGTGAAGAAATCAAGCAACTTAGATAAATTAATCCCCCTGTTGTTTGAGTCTATAGATTTTCCATATCTCATAGAATATAATTTTTTTCCATATCTAATAGAACAAGTGTTGTGTTGCAGCGTAGTCCCTGCCAAGTAAGGAACTACACTGCCATGCAACATTGGTATTCACACTATCAGTCGAGTAAGTTGATGTGATCATAGGGAAGATGTACCGAGGTTCATGTCAAATTCAAACTTTAATGCTAGTGTATCAGCTATGGGATAGAGCGTTGGGTGGTTCTTCTATGCTAGTGGATCAAGACAATCCAGTCATTAGAGAAACCATAAAACCTTCCATTCATTGTATATATTTACTTATTATTTCGATTGACAAAGAACAATGATGATCCATGTATTTGATTGATATAATTTTCGTGATGGAAAGAAATAAATTTATCGTACAATTTATATAAATTGTACGCAGATGCTCATCCTCAATCCACCATGCCAACAAAAAAAAAATGTACATTTGCAATTTATAAACTTTAAAAAGGAAAACATAAATAAAAAAATTCAAACTCCATAGAATCCTCCCAAACTTCCCATCACATGTACTCAACCGCACAGAATTAGTTATTAGTACTTGAATAGAAGGTAAAATACATTGATCGGAAGTCCCAATATCGGACATGAAAATCATGACCGGATAGAAATGTTGATGGTAGCAACAGAGAAATTGGGTTGGCAACCGAAGTTTAAATAGCCCTGGGATGAAGAGTTTGAATAAAATTGTTGTCAACATAATAAGGGACAATAATGGGGGAAATATTCAGATAAAAGACAGATAGGATTTGAACTCCACTATCATAGACAATGTGTTATGAAGCCTAGACGCAAAAGGTAACAATATGATAGAAAAAATAGGCGGCAACAACAATGCAGAGGTACACACGACAAGGTAGACACAACGAATTTGAGTGGAATTGGAAATTCCATCAACTCAAAAGGGGACTATAATATTCAAATCTGGGACAATTTGCAACACAAGTTTAGCATTATGTTGAACACAATGTAGAGCATTGAAATTCACAACAATAGTATGAACTCTAGTGTTATAGAGAAATCAAGGGAAAACCTTTGAAACTCAAGATAGAATTTTAATGCTAATAACCAGAGATAGAAGTATGGTTGAAATTCACAGTATTAGTATGAACTCTGGTGTTATAGGAAATGAGAGGCAGAACCTTGAATCTTAAGACAGAAGTTTGGAGCGATTAAAAATATGCAGTAGTATGGTTGAAATTCACGGGGACAATATAAACTCCAATGTTATAGGAAAGAAGGGGCATAACTTTGAAACTCAAGATGGTTTTTGAATAATGGAGGTTGAAACGTCGAACACCATTCCAAAACATACAAGAAAACAAAGGAACGTCTAAACGCATGCCCATATCCTCCCTTCCGACGGTCTGACAGAACATTAAATAGTGTATTAAAAATCACCACCACCTTTAGAATAATAAGTTCAATTAGGAAACCAATCATAAAACAAAAAATTGATTTAAATATTTAAAAAAGGCACAAAATTTAACAGCATAAAGTTAAACTTAGGGAAAACAACAAAAAATTATGGTCAACAAGTAAATTAATATGTAGTTAACCGCCTTATCGAACACTATAGTCCATGCCGGAGGCAAGGACTAATAAGAAAAAAAAAATAATAATTTTAAGAGAAATTAATTAATAATTTTAAAGCCCTCGGGGGGCAGCTCAATTGGCAAGTGTCGTGATATGAAGTGTTATGTACGATGAGGTTCCAAGTTCAAAACCCCCCGACTTACCCGTGCCTGCGGAAGGGGCATACGTATGGCACCTGGAGGTTATAGTGGTAGCAGTCGGAATCGACCCCGTGTCACGCGAGTACGAGACCGGCCCAGTTGCGGATTCCGCCAATCATAAAAAAAATAAAAAATAAAAAATAAAAAAAAAATAAAAATAATAATAATAATAATAATAATTTTAAGAACAACTCTGTAAAATAATATGTATTGAAAAAAATTACATATGAAACCATCTTAAAATTAAATTATTGTGATTTAATTTTCTTTACTTACGTCTATTACATTGTACTAATAAATAGTATAATCATAATAATTTTATTTTCTTTACTTATGCTCAAAAACAAAAAACAAAAACAAATATAGTCATAATAATGGTTGAATGGTTAATATCATTAAGAATTGTGGCTTCAAGAAATAAGTACATACGCCAAAAGATCTAACATTATGGAATTAAATTAGGTATACACCACTTTAGACAAGCTTTGTAATAACATCCAGAATTGTTATAATATTATATCCACAATATTTGACAAAAAAATCTACAATAATATTATATACACAATATTTGACAAAACATTCTACAATAATATTATATACACAATATTTGACACTAATTTGCATTATTACATCATTTACACTAATATATGAATTTGCTTTATTGCATAATTTAGGTTCCAATTTAAAAAAAACACTTCATTGCATGTTATCTTTAAGAGGCATCAACACTTAGGTCGTGGGTTCCAATATCGTTGAGTGAAGAAAACCTCCTCCATTTACCAAGCGAAGGCAATGCATATCATTGGGTAGGGAGGAGAGGCTCCCCACAAAGATTTTGTGTGGAAAGCTTGCCCTGTGCAAGTGGGAGGTGGACAAAAGACTCTCGATTAACAGAATCATGTAAGCTCGTGGCCCTATGTTTTCTAAATCCTTTAATTCTAGAGGGGAATTTAAGGACTCAAAGACATGAATCTTGAACAGTGTCAAAATTTTATGTCTATAAATCTAAAACCCTTTTTCTTTACAAACAACCATTGGCGTACAAATACCTCATTTGTGCATGTTTTTATGAGATGGTAGTGACTTGTTTTTGTGTTGTTTGAGTTGATTGATCCCTGCAACATCACTACGATCCAAACTCTTGAACTAGTGAGTCTCCCAGAGATACAATTGTAGTGCCTATTCTTCTTTTCCTACTGTGATTTGTGAAGGAAACAGTGTTATGAAATCTAGCAGCATATTAAAAACAAGTGGAGGAAAACATAAAAAAAATGTGAAGGTAAAATCGTTTAGGTCACTATTGTTCTCAACCACAACAACCTTATTATTAGTCCCCACTAAAGGCAAGTGGGGACTCTAGCATTTGATACGGTTTTGATCGTCAATTAGTTTGATTTTGACTTTTAATGCATCTATTATATCCCTTGTTGAAGGTAAGCGGGGACTATAGAATTCGATACGGCTTTGATCGTCAATTATTTTGAGTTTGACTTTTAATACATCTATTATATCCCTTGTTGAAGGTAAGCGGGGACTCTAGCATTCGATACGTCTTTGACCATCAATTAGTTTGATTTTGACTTTTAATACATCTATTATATCCCTAACTTTGTAGCATGGTGGTGCAACCCCCCCCCCCCTTTTCTCCTTGGGGCTACGCGACTTCTCGGTCAAGGATCTTCAATTCTCGAAGATGAATTAGCTCTCTGAAACCTTAATGGTCTCACTTTTAAATAAACACAGGCCTTTTTTGTCTCTCGATGCAAGTTCTGTAACACTCACGATCTCTTCTTCTCACTACTAAATGATCACGACTCAGGCATTAGTTCCTCCTCTGTTAACTCCTTCCCGCATGTGACCTCGGGCTATGTCCACACACAATTTTGGGTGCGGTCAAAAGTGGTTTGGGATCAACCCACTTTTCTCCCCGCAATTCACTACAAATTGCCACACTTCCTTTTGCAATACCGTGGTTTCAATTGCGGCCCGCTATCAAATTTTTAACATCTGAGTACTTTCCATCCCCGAAATCCTTCGTGATCGTCGATCTCAATATCTCGACGACACTTCTGAAACTGGTGGTTCATATCTGACCTTTCCCAATCTACGGATCAAAATTAACCCTTCTAAATCAACGACTGTGATTTATTCCGTGATTCGAGCTTAGGGAGTTTTAAATCTCAACTCATGCTTTCTCCACAATGGCTATCTCTCGAACTAAAAGATCAGTTGACATTTAACCTCCTCAAATCGACGGTTATAATTTACTTCAAACCTTCGGGGTTCGGAGATTTCAATTCTCAAATTCCCAGAGTATTATTATTTGAAGTTCGCGATCTGTTGCCACGCGTCCCTCTAGATCTAACAGTCCAGATTTATTTCGGGTCTTCGGGTTTCGACAGTCTCAATTCTCAATCAAAACCCAATTTCAATTTACCCGGAGCTTATGATCTGTTGACGTGTATCCCTCCTTAAATCAACGGTCCTTGTTTCCTTCGGCTCCTCTTGGATAGATCTTAACCCTTTATGTTGTCCAACTTCCGCAAATTATTCTTTTGAAGGATTTCTTCGACACTTAGTCGATTTCTAGTCCTGTGCACTCCTTGAAACAGACCTCTGCACTTTCTTATGATAAAAACCTGAGTTATTTCTCCAATTCAAATACTTCGCATACTCACTCCTTGCGCTTAATATGCATACTTTACATACAAAATTTCCACGCTATATCTTCTGTGCTTCGAGTTGAAAAAGACTCTCTCACATGCACTCCTTTCATTCGATATGCACTCCTTGCATAACTTACAGAAGAGAAAACACTTGAAACTTATTCAATTCTTCATAAATTCATTCCATCACCATGAAAATCATACATCCATAAAACACATAACAACAGTAAAACTATAAAACAGTATCAACACTGTACAATTGGATAAATTTTTTTGTTCTATTCATTTCAGAAATAAATACATGATTACAACTTCTGTCTCTTACAAAACTACAATGAAAACTTGTCTAAGGACACCGAGCCTTCTTTGCTCTTCTTCCCCTATCTAAAATCTATCACCTTCTACTCTAGCGGTTACCTACTCAGCTTAATTAATGCAACCTAATCAGTAATACGGGCTAACATCCTACACCTGTAATATATTACAATCGTTTAAGGATTTAAAATGATCTGCCAGTTCAAAATGGTGGCCCGACTTTACATACATCTAATTTATTAATGAGAGATTCAAAAAATCTCCACATCACTACCAAGTTGGTTAAGAGTCGGTTTGGCTCTTTCGACTTCGCTTCCACGTCATATTTTCTTTGATTTGATAGCGATGCTCCTGCATCATACTCCCCTGGAAAAAATATTCATGGAATCCTATCCATGAGCTCTCGCACTGTCTTGCCATGCTTCAAAATATCAGGTTCAGTTACCCAACTTGAATCTTCCACAAGGTGATCCTTCCACTTTACCAAATATTTAGGATGCATCTTTCTTCTGGTTTCCTTTCCAACTCTTTGTCCTAATATTTTCTATATCTGAGGTTTTTCTACTGTAGGCATCTGTTCTTCCCATTGATTCTCTTCCTGATCATCCAATTCTCCTGTGTCATCTATGTTATAAGGATACAAATCTACAATGTTGAATATCGGTGATATTCCAACATTGTTCAGCAACTCGATCTCATAAGCATTTGCTGCAAATTTTCTAAAGATCTTGCATGGTCCTATCTTCTTCATCTTAAAATTATTATATGTTCTTCTTGGAAACCTCTCCTTCCTCAAATTGGATAAAACTTCATCTCCCACTTCAAATTGAACTTCCCTTCTTTTCTGATCAACTCTATCCTTATACTTTTTATTACTATCGTGTATCTTCCTCCTAACTTGATCATGAAATCTTTGCATTTCTATAGAAAAAATTTATGCTCTAGTCCTCCTGAATTCATCTTGTTTCAACTCTCTCAATTATGAAATCCCTCTTGGTTGTCTTCCATATACTATCTCAAATGGAATTTTTCCAGTGATTTTATTAACTGAATTGTTAAATGCAAATTATACCTGTGCCAGAATCCGATCCCACTGACAACCTTGTTCAGTGACTAAGCTCCTTAACAAATTTCCCAGACTTGTTCACCACTTCAGTCTGTCCTCCTGTCTGAGAGTGATATGTTGAACTAAAACATAAATTAGTTCCCAGACTCTTCCATAGAGTCCTCCAAAAGTGTCCTACAAACTTAGTGTCCCTGTTTGAGACTATACTTCTGGGCAATCCATGTAATCTTACAATTTCTCTGAAAAACACATTGGCTATGTGTGTAGCATAACTTTTCTTCTGGAATGGTATGAAATGTGCCATTTTATAAAACCTATCTACCACAACAAATATGGAATCACTTCCCTTTGCATTCTAGGAAATCCCAATACAAAATCCATATTAATTACGTCCCAAGGCCTTTCTGGAATAGGCAATGGCTGATACAAACCAGTATTTTGTCTTTTTCCTTTTGCATGTTGACAAATCTTACATCAGTCTACAAATATTTTCACATCTTCCCTCATACCTAGCCAATAATACAAACTATTCAGTTGTGCAAATGTTTTGTCATGACCAAAATGTCCGGCTAAACCTCCACTATGTTTTTCTTTCAACAAATTATATCTCATTGAGCATCTTGGTATACACAATTGGAATCCTTTAAACAACAATCCCTCCTGGATCAAATATTCTACCCATGAGTTGTTATCCCTCAACAAAGGATTTTCATATGCTTCATAAGCCTCCTTAAAATCTGGATATTCCTGATACATTTACTTAAGGTGTTCAAACCCTAAGGCCATCACCTGGAATTCTTGTACAACCAAATTCCTCCTGCTCGAGCATCTGCAACTTTATTAGCACTTCCAGAAATATGTTTAATGACAAAAGTAAAATTCTGCATGAATTCTACCCACTTAGCATGCCTCTCATTCAACTTCTCTTTCCTAGTAATAAATTGCAAAGCTTGATTATCACTATACAAGACAAATTATTTTGGAATTAAATAATGCCTCCATTTCTTCAAATCTTGAATCACTGCATAAAACTCCTTGTCATATGTAGAATATTTATCCTTAGTGTCATTCAAATTTTCACTAAAATAATCAACTGGCCTATTATCTTGACTCAAAACTACTCCAATAGCTATGCCACTTGCATCACACCTCACCTAAAATGTTTTTTCCAAAATCGGGTAAAACCAAAATTGGTTGTTCTGTTATATTATTTTTCAACACTTTGAATCTTTTCTCAACCTCCTCTGTCCAATTAAAATAATTGTGTTTCTTTTTCACAGTATCCATCATGGGTGAACATATACCACTAAAAGTTTTGATAAACTTACTGTAAAAACTTGCTAACCCATGGAAACTTCTCACCTCAAATATGCTCCTTGGTGATGGCCATTCTTTGATTGCTCTCACCTTTTTTGGATCCATCTTCAATTCATTCGAAGAGATCACAAAACCAAATATATGAGTTATGTCTTCATAAAATAACTTTTCTTCAAGATTATTAACAACTTTTCTTGATGCAATCTCCTGATCACTAATGTCAAGTGCTTTAAATTTTCTTCCTTTGTTTTGTTGAAAACTAATATATCATCCAGATACACAATGAAAAATTTACCTATGAAGTCTTTCAGTACTTCATTCATCAACCTCATAAATGTGCTTTGAGCATTTGTCAATCCAAATGGCATGACTAGCCATTCAAAAAAACCTTCATTTTTCTTGAATGTTGTCTTCCATTCATCTCCCTTTCTCATTCTTATCTGATGATATCCACTCTTAAGGCATATTTTTGAAAAATAGCTTGCTCCACTCAAACAATCCATCAAATCATCCATCCTGGGTAAAGGGAATCTATACCTGATGGTAATCTTGTTGATGGCCCTAGAATCTGTACACATTATCCATCCCCCATCCTTCTTTGGACTCAATACAGTTGGAATTGCACATGGGCTTAGACTTTCCCTAACTAAACCTTTTATCCAACAACTCCTGCACTTGACTCTTAACTTATTCATTCTCTCAAGGTGTCAGCCTATACACATATTCGTTTGGTAAATTGGCTCCTGGAATCAAGTCAATATGGTGGCTAATACTCCTAATAGGTGGTAATGAGTGAGGCAACTCATCCACTACTATGTCAGCAAAATTCTCTAAGAATTCTTGGATTTCTTCAGGTAAATCATTCATAGAAGTATTGGTAAGGATAAATCTTGTCTTTCTTACTAAAATAAATTACATTTCTTGATCTTTCTTAATCTCCTTCAAGAGTTCCTTCCCACTCATGAGAAGTATTCTTGTGTTGGCGTCTTCCTTTTCTTTCTTCTCTTCTATTGGAAGTAACATGTGAGTTCTACCATTTTTCTCTAGAGTGTAATTATTTTTTCTCCCATCATGAATGACATTCCTATCAAACTGCCATGGTCTTCCCAACAAAATATGAAAAACATCCATGGGAATTACATCACAATGAATCGCATCTTTATAGCCTCCTATTTTAAATTCAACTTTGCATTGTTGACTTACCATTACTTGATGTCCTTTCTGTAACCATGATACTTTATATGGACTTGGGTGTGCAATTGTCTCCAGCTCCAGCTTCTCCACCATTTCTGTAGATACTAAATTATCAGTGCTCCCACTGTCTATAATCATTTTTCAAACTTTGTCCTTTGTTTTACAAGAAGTCCTGAACAACCTCGTTCATTGAACTAAGCCTTCTATTTTCATCTATGGCTTTAGAAGAACTTTCCTCATCATAAGGTTCTATCCTCCTTCTCTTGCTTCTGCTTCCACATTCTTCTCGGCTTCATAAATGTGTGTTTCTCCTCCTCCTTCTTTCTTCCTCTCGGGGCATTCCCAAGACATGTGTCATGTCTTTCCACAGGAATAACATTTAACTCCACCTTCTCTACCTCTTCCTCTTCCTCGAGGAAAATAATTTATCCCACCAAATGGTCTTCTTTGGTAACTTCCTCCTCTTTCAAAGTGACCATATTATTTCTCACTCTCTTCGTTGGGTTTCAGTGCCTTATCATAGACATTTCCCTTAAATCTATTTGAGCCTATGCTTCTGTTTCGCTGACTCTGGTGTCTGGCCAACTTTTCTTCTTCCTTCAGTGCAATTTGATAATAATCTTCCACTGTCCTCACAATCATCATGTTGATCTCATCCTGGATTTCATATCTCAAGCCATTTATATACCTAGAAACTTTTTCATCATCCTTCTCTCTTTCACTGTCATACCCCTTTGTCTAAGGTTCTGCAACTTTTTGAAAATATTTATCTGGTAATCCTTAAGTATGAATTTATCCTGAAGTTTGTCTACCATCCTATCCCAATTATTTACCTTATATTTTCCTTTTCTCCTTCTCTCTGCCTACAGTTCATCCCATCACAGTGTTGCATGTCCCTTTAATCTGGTGACAACATGTCTCACCTTCCTTCCTTCATCGACATCTTCATAGTTGAAATAATTGTCCATGGACCTTATCCAGTCCAATAGATCTTCGCATTACTACATATGGGCAGATTATTCCATGAATTTTTCCATGCTTCCACTAGTTTCATCTTTTTTTTAAACAGGGTGGGATTTTCGTCGATATTACCACGAAAGTTGGTTGCAATATCCACAAAAATCTTATTTTAACCTAGTCGGTATTTTCGTCGCAATAGCAAGGAACTTTCGTGGCAATAGCGACGAAAAGTTTGCCTATCTCATTGGTCGGTGTTAACAGCTAGTTGACTATTTGATCTATATATACATGACTTTAAGAGACTTTGTGACACAATTGCTATAGTTGTGACACTGTTCTTGGCTTTTGTTTGAGCTGTTTATTTTTTCCGTCACCCACCGGTTGAACAAATCCAATTCTTGATCTACATAGGTCGGATTTTGAACTTGCAAGGTTAGTATGTTATTTTTTATTGATGTACTCATTTAACTTGTAAATTTTTGTTCAAATGTCCAAATTTCATGTAGCTTGTTTTTTCCTTGATAATATATTATATGTGTAGTACCATATTTCATG
>SNQJ01S0059200.1:55805-69600 GCA_010110895.2 Picea sitchensis | reverse complement strand
ACCATATTACAACGAGATATGGTATTACCATATTACAATGTAATATGGTATACCATATTACAATGTAATATGGTAATACCATATCTTGTGTATTTTATTTTTTTTAAACTTAAAGGACGTGTCGCAATATCGACGATAGTTCGTTGGAAGCCAAATTTTTACTTTGAACAACCGTGGAAATAGGGACGGAAGTTCGTCGCAATTTGCCATGGTTTTTTATCGCACATATAGCATCTACGTTGTAAGTTTGGTCTTGGCATAAATTTTCGTCGCTATTGTGATGGCTTTTCATCAAAATTTGCCACGGTTTTGCGTCGCACATACAACATCTACGTCATAAGTTTTTGTCTAGGCATAAATTTTCGTCTCTATTACCACGCTTTTATGTCGCAACTTTCCACATTTTTTTTACATTGCAACACAATTTCGTCGTAATTATGACAATATTTCGACGAGGCATAGGGTTAACCCATCTTGATGGTGATGACACGTGGAGAGCTAACTTCGTCATTGTTTCCACGAACACCTGGTTTGTGGATATAGCGACAAAAAAAAGTCTTGGCTTTCATGAAAATTGCGACGGATAAGTGTGGCAATAGCGACGAAAAAACGTCTTGGCTTTTGTGGAAATTGCGACAGATAAGGATAACTCTTGGCTTCCTTACTACAATAAATTACATTTCTTGATCTTTCTTAATCTCCTTCAAGAGTTCCTTCCCACTCATGAGAAGTATTCTTGTGTTGGTTTCTTCCTTTTCTTTCTTCTCTTCTATTGGAAGTAACATGTGAGTTCTACCATTTTTCTCTAGAGTGTAATTATTTTGTCTCCCATCATGAATGACATTCCTATCAAACTGCCATGGTCTTCCCAACAAAATATGAAAAACATCCATGGAAATTACATCACACAAAATCTCATCTTTATAGCCTCGTATTTTAAATTCAACTTTGCATTGTTGACTTACCATTACTTGATGTCTTTTCTGCAACCATGATACTTTATATGGACTTGGGTGTGCAATTGTCTCCAGCTCCAACTTCTCCACCATTTCTATAGATACTAAATTATTAGTGCTCCCACTGTCTATAATCATTTTGCAAACTTTTTCCTTTGTTTTACAAGCAGTCCTGAACAACCTCGTTCACTGAACTAAGCCTTCTATTTCCTTCTATGGCTTTAGAAGAAATTTCCTCATCATAAGGTTTTGTCCTCCTCCTGTTGCTTCTGCTTCCACATTCTTCTCGGCTTCAGAAATGTGTGTTTCTCCTCCTCCTTCTTTCTTCATCTCAGGGCATTCCCAAGACATGTGTCTTGTCTTTCCACAGGCATAACATTTAACTCCACCTCCTCTACCTCTTTCTCTTCCTCGAGGAAAAGAATTTCTCCCACCAAATGGTCTTCTTTAGGAACTTCCTCCTCTTTCAAAGTGACCATATGATTTCTCACTCTCTTCCTTGGGTTTCAGTGCCTTATCATAGACATTTCCCTTACATCTATTTGAGCCTCTGCTTCTGTTTCGCTAACTCTGGTGTCTGGCCAACTTTTCTTCTACCTTCAGTGCAATCTGATAAGCATCTTCCACTGTCCTCACAGTCATCATGTTGATCTCAACCTGGATTTCATATCTCAAGCCATTTATATACCTGGCAACTTTTTCATCATCCTTCTCTCTTTCACTGTCATACCCCTTTGTCTAAGGTTCTGCAACTTTTTGAAAATATTTATCCGGTAATCCTTAGGTATGAATTTAGCTTGCAGTTTGGCTACCATCCTATCCCAATTATTTATCTTTTGTTTTCCTTTTCTCCTTCTCTCTACCTACAGTTCATCCCACCACAATGTTGCATGTCCCTTTAATCTGGTGACAACATGTCTCACCTTCCTTCCTTGATCGACATCTTCATAGTCGAAATACTTGTCCATGTACCTTATGCAGTCCAATAGCTCTTCGGCATCCAAATTACCTTCATACATTGGGACGTCCATCTTTTCTCTAGCTGCCAACTTCACAACATCTTTCCATAAGTGTTCTTCAGCCACATCTTCTCCTGTAGCTTCTTCAACCTCTACTTCTTCACTTTCTGCATCACTCAGGATGTCTTCAGCAGCAAGTGTTCTTCTTTGCATTGCTTCCATCGCTTCCAAACTTGCGCAAAGCTCTCTCATTTCTCTTCCTACAACACGATTTGCTAGAGGTGGTTCTACATGTACCCTCAGCGGCATCGCTTCAACTGTTCCTATAAACTGAGTACAACTTCAATCTTGTTCAGGCTCTGATACCACTTGGTGAAAACCCCCCCCTTTCTCCTTGGGGTTGTGTGACCTCCTAGTCAAAGATATTCAATTCTCAGAGATGAATTACCTCTCTGAAACCTTAATGGTCTCACTTGTAAATTAACACAGGCCTTTTTTATCTCTCGATGCAAGTTCTATAACACTCACAATCTCTTCTTCTCACTACTGAACGATCATGACTCAAGCACTAGCTCCTCCTCCGTTAACTCCTTCTCTCATGTGACCTCGGCCTATGTCCACACACGATTTTGGGCACGGTTGAAAGTGGTTTGGGATCAACCCACTTTTCTCCCCACAATTCACTACAAATCTCCACGCGTCCTTTTTGCAATACCGTGGTTTCAATTGCAACCCACTGTCAAATTTTTAACATCCGAGTACTTTTCGTCCCTGTAATCCTTCGTGATCGTCGATCTCAAGATCTCGACGGTGCTTCAGAACCTGACAGTTCAGATTTTTCCTTTCCCAATCTACAGATCAAAATCAACCCTTCTAAATCAACGATTATGATTTATTATGTGATTCGGGCTTTGGGAGTTTCAAATCTCAACTCCTTCTTTCTCCACAATGGCTATCTCCCGAAATAAAAGATTTGTTGACATTTATCCTCCTCAAATCGACAGTTATAATTTACTTCGGACCTTCAGGGTTCGGAGATTTCAATTCTGAACTTCCCAGAGTATTATTATCTGAAGTTCGCTATCTGTCACCACACGTCCCTCTGGATCTGACGGTCTAGATTTACTTTGGGTTTCAGTAGTCTCAATTCTTAATCGAAACCCAATTACAATTTACCTAAAGCTTACGATCTGTTGACACATATCCCTCCTTAAATAAACGATCATTGTTTCCTTCGGCTCCTCTTGGATAGATCTTAACCCTTTATCTTGTCCAACTTCCGCAGATTCTTCTTCTGAAGGATTTCTTCGACACTTAGTCGATTTTTGGTCCTGTGCACTCCTTGCAACTGACCTCTGCACTTTCTTATGAGAAAAACTTGAGTTATTTATCCAAGTCAAATACTTCGCATACGCACTCCTTGCACTTAATATGCATACTCTGCATACAAAAGTTCAACGCTATCTCTTCTGAGCTTCGAGTCAAAAAAGACACTCTCACACACACTCCTTGTGTTCAGTATGCACTCCTTGCATAACTTACAGAAGAGAAAACACTTGAAAATTATTCAATTCTTCATAAATTCATTCCTTCACCATGAACATCATACATCCACAAAACACATAACAACAGTAAAACTATAAAATAGTATCAACACTGTACAATTGGATAAATTTTCTTTGTTCTATTCATTTCAGAAATAAATACATGATTACAACTTCTGTCTCTTACAAAACTACAATGAAAACTTGTCTAAGGACCCAGATCCTTCTTTTCTCTTCTTCCCCCTATCTAAAATCTATCACCTTCTACTTTAGTGGTTACCTACTCATCTTAATTAATGCAACCTAATGGCTAATACGAGCTAATATCCTACACCTGTAATATATTACAGTCGTTTAAGGATTTACAATGATCCGTCAGTTCAAAACGGTGGCCTGACTTTATATACATCTAATTAATTAATGAGAGATTCAAAAAATCTCCACACCGCTACCAAGCTGGTTAAGAGTCGGTTTGGCTCTTTCAATGAGTTGATGTGTCGACTTCGCTTCCACGTCCGCTTTGATTTGATAGAGATGCTCCTGCATCACATGGTTTGTAATTTTTCATATTAAATATTTTAATAAAAATTATTTATCTACAATCTTCTTCGCTCTCAGATTCAAAGTGTCAAAGTGTTATTGGAGGCTTCACTCCTCCCAATGTAAAAATGCATTCCCAGTCCTACCTTTTAACTTATGATTTGGATGATTTGTATGCAATTTCTTTGTTCTAAGTGTTCTAAGTTTTAACCTATGTTCTAAGTTCTGAGTTGCCTACATCCAAATTTCAATGTACCCAAATTTTTATGTCTGACAAATACGACCACTGTGACAAATACAACCATCGTCTCCATCATCTAGTGCATGCTCTTCCTCCCAAATTTCAATGTGACGAATATGGCCACTGTCTCCACATCCTTCTCTTCCTCTTGCATGCATGCACACACATGGCCTGCTTATTTATTTGGTTGAGTGATCATGAGTTACTTTGTATGGCTACTCCTTAACTACAATATAGACTCTTCTTTGTTTAGTACATGCTTTATCTTACCTATTTCCTACTACGAAAAGGGAACTACAGTAAGTATGCAACAACTACAGGAGGCACATAAGGAGAACTAGAGTCTCACACTTGACTGGTCCCTTCCCTCCCAATATTTGATATTCGACCATTTTGTTCTAGATCCCTAAGCCACTCTATGTGACTAGTAGAGAGAGTTTGACTACAATGGGAAGATATCCCTATAGCATCACCCATCCAACGTGCTATCCTACCCATTAGACATCCATCCGCACTATGCCCCAACCTATGCTTCGAGTGACAGATTTTCTGTTGGTCATCCTACCAAGCAACAATATGCTTCATCCCATTACCGAACCAGCTTCCCTTGAGTAAAATAAACTATGATCTAAGGTACCTTTGATGTATCATAGAATCCTCTTCATGGCCTTCGGATCATGAGCATACAAAAGGTTATGATTGTTGTCTGCGACTAGAGAATAGGGTTCCCCACATACCCCTCAACACAACATAGGAAATGATTTCTTGCATCACCATATTCCTCCATAGAGCCAGCAGATTGCAACACATCGCAATGACCTGGTTACATCGCAAGATTCCCAATTTCTTAATCTATTGAGTCAACAGAATCATTAGTTGGATCCACAACATAAACAAAATAATCACCAATTCTTGTTGGAGAAGAGATTACCTGCTTTTATTATCCTCCCCAGTGGATGGTAGGTATCTGGTTTTAAAGTTTCATTCCACCTACCTGGCCTTGCTATGGGAGTGAGTGAAGGCTCAATTTCTTACTTCGTGAAGGTGGGTTACTCTTCCTTATATTATGTTAAGTTAATCACAACCTACCACGGACTCGATAGAGAAGATCAATAATTTTTTGCTTGATGGAAGAGATCCATATAGGACAACCATTGACACCTTGTGTAATTATCTTGATTACTGTCATGTTAGTGTTGACATGTGGTGTTTAGATTGATGTATATTGCCAAACTTTTGTTGGTGCAGTTGCGGACTTTTTCAGCGACTATTTTTGTGCTTTCTTCTTATGATATTCAAGCAAAGGAGGTTGTTGCTATTCACCTGGAAAATATGTTACGGTTAGACTCTATTTTTATTTTAAACCCATAAGAATATATCATGTTTGATAAAAAACCAAAACTAGATTCATAATTTTATTGCAATCTAGCGCTTTCCACAACTCTTATTAATGCCTTTTTTGTGTAGCAGGTACTCCTCATGGATACGGTCATCCAGCCTGGTGTAGTTCCCCTTCTTGTTGGTATTCTCAAGAGGGGTGATATGCCTCAGCTTAATGTAAGATGTCATTGCATCAATGTAGTAGGCAGGAACCCACAACCATGGTAGTTGTTTCTTAGGGTTTGAATGCCTAAACTACCCTAACTAAACTTATATTACTAACATCCCTAGTTATCCAAGCAATCTCCTCTTCTCTTCTCATTATGAAACAACCATTGAAACCATTGGGATCACATATAAAACTTTATGGGATGACCATATGTTTGGAAAATCTCATAATATTCCCTTACTACATATTTAGGAAAGGCGTTAGTGCCCTGGAGCGACATAGCAAACTTTTGTCCCTCCCTTGCCTATAAATGTTCATCTAGGAGCTCACAACAAGCGCCCCAAGCACTCTACATCCATATTTTGCGGTGTCTGTCTCCAGGCACTCGATTTCTCCAAGTGTCTCTTGGTTTATGAAGCATATGCGGTGTGGTGGAGAATACTATCCATATCGAACCAACCAACCGACCCCTTTTGCGTCTTTAAGAATCTCATAGCTAAGATACCAGCCTGTACCAGGTAAAAAAAAATGGCATACGTAGGTAAACAAAAATGACATACTTATCGACAAGAATCCTAATATATTGACACTGAAGACAATGATCTTATGAATGGCCATTTTGAACTGCCTGGAACATTGCAAAAAAACAAAAAGAACAAAAAATGTCTACCTTCTACCGGTGCAATAACGCCAAAATATAAAATAAGAGCTCAAAATCATAAACATAAGAAAAACAAATCGACGACTGCATCAGTATAAGGAAGATGGTCTCTCATAGGTTTATTTAGATTCTTTAATTCCAATCCCCAGCAGGCCCGCCTCTGCTGATACCACGGATCAAACCTTTGGAATTCAATGATCTCTAGAACAGTGGAAGATGAGCGCTGGTGTAGGTTTAGGAAGGGAACACAATGCACGAACTTCCACATGGTATGCTTCTGATCCTGAACTATTTTTGTCTTGTCCTCTGGGTAAAAGCATCTAAAAAACATATTATAAACAATATTTTTCTTGCTCTAGAGGGCCAAATGTTGCAAAGCATATAGTTGATTGGAAACTAGACTTGATATTGCATTGAATGCAGCTCAAGGTCAGTGTTTTTCCTTTTGGAAAATATAGTGAATTCGACCATATGCACGAATTAATGTGACTGTTAGAAAATGGATGATCATGACATGAGTTCTTGCAAAACTATCAATATTCTTTTAACTGAACAAATGGATATATATATGAACTTTCGTGGCAGAATCTCCAACAGCCGTAAAGAAAATTTAGAAACCCCCTGGCCCCAGTCTTCTGTATGATGGAAGAGGATCCAATATTCCTCCATAGACACATCTATGGCAGGAAAATCCTCTAAAGTTATAGACTCGCAATTGTCCAGAACTGAATCCCAAATTGCTGGACCTTGCTCCACCGAAATCCGTTGCCCTTCAATGCTGGATTCAGATTCCAAACAGGAGGAAGAGGAAGCCGCGTCATCTTCTGAAGGCCGTCGTAATTCTTCTACGCCAAACTAGGACGCGACAGCTTGAATTTGCGGCGGCGGAGATAGAGAAGAGGCGCAGGGAATTTCCGGCAGGGAATCGGGAAAATTGAACTTGGCCTTGAATCCTCCAGCGCAATGAACAAAGGGATTGTGATGGTGAATTTAGAACTCTTTAGAACTCTTTGAAACAAAGGGGTTGTGATGGTGAGAGGATTCGAACTCGGTACATGTAGAATTGCTACTACACCAGCGCAATGAACATCCGTGAACGGACGAGGCTGAGAGTGTCTGGTGTACACCATACGTTGTTTGGAGATAAGAAAAGTTTGGCGGATAGTTTATAGATAATTAATATAGAATCCATCAAATAGGATCCGTGAATAGGTATTAAAATGATCTTTCAATGGTTAAACATTGTCATACTTGATTAATGTATATGGAAGAATTTTCAAGGAGAAACCATGTTCTCATAAAAATTTAAGGTTCTAACATTAATTAAAGATTAAACACAAAGGATATTGAGTGGTTCTCCTAAGAGAGTATGGATGAGAGTTTCATGTGGGGCGGCTTTCGAATGTACATATGATCATAAAAGAGATTATACATGTTGATCATTTATTAAAAATCAATTTTTCAAGAGAATAATGATGTCTTGATCACCATTCTATTATTTGAAATCCATGACTTATGATCAATTTCAAAAACTTTTTTAGTGGCCTTCACCACTTTTCCATCTAAATTTTCTATATTCCAATAGTTTGAGAAGATCTAACAATGGATTGTTGGATTAAGAATAAAGAGGCAATGATGATACTTTGTTAAGAACATCAATGAATACTGGTGTTTACCAAATATTTGATGTGTATGTTGTTTCAATGTGGGTCTATTGTGTGAATTCCATGTCACCTCCTAGTCTACAGTAGAGACAAAATACATGTATATGAAATGTGTGTGGCCTTTTGACATAGAAGAAGGAGATTTATGTGAAGGAGCCTATCTCCTTTTTAGCTCTAGTGATGATGGTTGCCAACTTATTGTCCATTGGGATCTCTTTGCCTTTCACGGCTTTGATAATTACCATAGAGTCCTCAACTATCTTCAAAGATCTGATCCTCTCTTCCCTAGCTATGATGATACCTCGCAATATGGCATAGGCTTTGCCTAGTTGTTGGTGGCATGATTGAGGCCCCACACTATGAAGCTACAATATTTCCTTTGGGGTCGAAGAGAATCCCCCTACACCTACCACCCTTAATTGTTTTAATATAAAAGCACACATTTATTTAATTGACTATAAACTTCAAGGTCATCCACAATTACTTGTGAACCTTAACCATCATTAGGTTGGATTCATGGATTAAATGTGTTGTATACCTTTGAAAAACATCATTTGAATCTTCGAGTTGAGTAGTAGAGTGATTCAATTAGTACCTCCTAAGTGCACATTTTACACAAGACGAACACCATCATGATCTCATTTTCCATGCCTTGTCTCAAAGAAACTTTAGATGCGACAAATGTTCATTTTCTTATGAAGGTGGCATGACCATAAAAAGATCATGTTGATTTAAACTAACCAACACAACCATCTAACCACATCCAATGTTATTTAAAAGTGACCCCTTTTTTTATTAGTTCTTTACTAAGTAAATCAAAACAAAGTTGAACAAAAAATTATCCTTGTGTAGGATCACCACTAATGTAAAAATGATACTCTTTAATCACATCGCAATTATCTATGTTATTATCACAACCATTGATACCAACATTGGCATGTTTGTGTGATATATGCACAAGTGTAGAAACCCAATTTGAATGATAATATTGAGTCGGTATCTCCCTTTATGTGGCAAAAGTGTAATTCTCAGCAAAATCAACCACTAGTTATATTGTTCCTTTAAAAAATACATCACATGATCGGTCGAACTGTAAGTCATGTTACCTCACTGATGAGAGTGCTTGATATATCTTTATATTTGATCCCTAAACATCTTAATGAATTTTTTCACCAAAAGATCGTCTTCAAGCAAATCAATCTTTTTTGAGGTTGGTACTAAATCTATGATAAGAGTGTATTGAATATATGCATATCTCTTCCACTTCATAGAGATATTTGAAAATTGAGGGTTATTAAGCATGAAAAGTGATGGGCCTAGCATACCATGGTTTAAGCTTCACACATGTGTTAATGGAGATCTTAACATCAATAGTAATCTCTTGAAAATTATAGAGCAATTCCACTCGAATAACATATGTTATATGTTTGGCACAAGTTTCATACTTTCCTTTTGATACACGAAGTCACACAATGTCTTTTTCATTTGGTGAAACATGAGAATTCAAATTCCAAAGTTCTTGCACCATAGCTCTCACATTACTTGGAAGTCTATCTACATATGGTTGCATACAAATAATATCCCAATAAGAAAGTTCGTCATTCTCATCTAATTGAACTCTGGATTTTTTATGCTTCCAAAGTGTTTTCTTCGATATTTTTAACACTTTTGTAATTTTTGAAACCAAACATTTTGATTAAGTTCCTTTCACAATGGCACTTGATATTAATGCTCTATGTGCAGCCTTGGCGTTGATGGAACACCTATTTCCAAGTGTGGAAAGTGCTAAGGAAACATGTTTTGGATAATATTTTCATCGATCATATTTTTGTTTGCAATTCCTTTGGCATCCCATGCTTAAAGAATTACAAACTTGAAATCCAATGACAAAATTACACAAGTTTAAAGCCCAATTCCAATGCCAAAATTCCATAAGTGAAAAGCCAAATTTCAACATCCCAAAGTAAAAAATCAATTAAGATCTTTTTAGCACAACATCCTTTTATTTTCACTCTTTTCCTTTATCTATTCTTTTTTTGGAGGTAATTTGAATATGAGTGATATATAAAATGTTTTGGGTGTATGTGTGTGTGTGTGGAGAAACAAGTTTTTTAAGATTTTGCAAACTTCAAAATATTCTCAGGGTAAGGTTGAACTTAACTCTTAGTTGAAATATTATCTTGACCTTTGTTGCATGTATCACAATAATATCAGATTTATCACAATATTATTGCTAAGCCGGATATTGTCGATATTATTGTGAGAATATATCACGATAATTATGATAATTTGGAATTATCATGATAATTTGAAATTATCACGATAATTTTCGATAATATCGTGAGTCGAACGAAATTGTCGCTCTGTTGCATTTTGTTTTGGTTTTTCACCTTTAACTTACGATTTTGGATTTTTTCTCTCATTTTGCAAATGGTGTCTGGGGGATTGAGCTCTTAGGGTATTGTGACTATTTCCATCAAGAAAATAAGGGGAAGTCCATAGTTTTCATTTCCATCAACTAAGTATTTGTGGAGTGGGGATATATTCCAATCTATCCTATCCATATTCCTAGGTATGCAAAACAAATCATGCCTTTCTTTTATTTGTTTTTCAAGATTTAGTATAGGGTTTGCAATGTCCATTATATATGCCTATTCTTGCCATTTTTAATGGGATATTTAACACTTATGTACTTATGATATTTTAATTGAAACATTCTTTAAGTATTGTGTGGATCTGGATTTTGAATTTCCCCATTTGTTTTGTGCCATAGGTTTAAATTTTAAAGATTTAATTAGCGCTCAACAAAATGGATCTAATGTGGGAGTATGGTGAATCAATGGGTCATAATAGAACAAAGATAAGTTGCACGATATGTGGAAGTGAAATGTCTGGTAAAATCAACCGCTTGAAATACTACCTTGCCAAAGTCCCAGGGCATAAAGTGGAAATTTGTCCTACAACTACCATAAATGTTGTCCTTGTTGTAAAAAACTCAATTCTTAATATTGCTAGGAAGAAAACTAATAGGGAAGAATTTAGGAACCACATGGAAACCACAAGCTTCTAAAGGGTGGGGGAAACCTAATCCTCGACCATACCTTCTTAGCGCACTATGATTATCCTTATAGTATCTAGAATCTAGATACTTCATCATGATCATCTCGTGAGATTCATTTATTTTAGTTTTGATGTTGTTAGCGCTCTGTAATTTTCCTAAGGCTGCGGAGGCAATCACAGAGGTAACCTCGAACAGTTTGGAGTCTTGGATCTAGCCCTCCAAGACTTAGAGAGGGATCTCTATTTTTGAATTAACTTGATATGGAATAGGATAGATGTTAGGCTAGCTATAAAAGTATAGGGTTTTGATTTTTTAAATGGTTAGTTTGGGACAGAAAGGAGGGCCATTGGGCAAATGGGGTCTGTGCTTAAAAATGTGATTCACATCTCAGATCTGGACAAAGCTTTTACACAGGGCAAGGTAGCAGAAATGTTGGATCGAATTAAGTTTAGATGGCGTCGATTTGAGGAAGAACTAGGGGGGGGGAAGCCAATCAAGGAGCAGCTAAGAATTCCTAAACTCTCTTTTTAGAAGAGAAACATAAAGATTATCACAAGATCAGAGGCAGAGTATTTCACAATAAATTCTTCTTCTTTTACTCTTCTTCTGATAATAAGAAATGAAAACAAATGAAAAGATAACAGGAAAAACTTAACAAAGACCATAAACACCACCAACATCTCCACACAGGAATCCTGTGAAAAACAAGCCCATTACTGATCAATCATTAAAGGTTACAAAAAAAGTTATGTGGCCAAACATAGCCCACTGTCCAACAAAGAAAAATACACTCTCTTTAGGTCCAGCCAAAAAGAAAGGCAGTTCACTGCTGAAAACCCACTCACATAGGTCAAAACCTCCTCACACAGGTCTGACCCTCTCCTCACAGCCCAGTCGAACCCTTGTTTTGTCTTTTACAGGCCTATAAATAAGAAAAATTGCCTCAGCCTTTCAACGCGCGAGCTCACAACTCTGTTTTCTGAAAATAGAAAACAGCTACACAACTAGACACATGTCAATTTGTTTCCTCAAACAAATAGAACAGCAAATTAAAGGGAAAATTATAATTGATAACTATTGCCTCGACATCTGGCATAGTGGAGGATGTTTAAGATTTGCTGGCAAATAGACTGTAACAGCACCAAACACCAATGAATGCAGCAGTCGTGAATGCTGGAGGTTGTTGGAGACTAGCTGGAGTCGAATCTTCTTAGACATGGAATGTTTGAAATTGTCATTTGCCAATTGTTGAGTTTTCCTCTAGAGCCTGGGATTGCTCTGCCACCTGTGACTGCATCATGAAATTGATGACAAGTGTAGTAGATCGACCACTGTGTATAAGCCTAATATATTTCTCACTGCCAAATGTTTAGTGCTCCTTCTCAACCATTCGGGCGAATCCATTTGATCCTTAATCTGCACATTTAAATGCCTCTGCCATCTGTCAATGAGATGCTTAAAGACTTCCTGGCTATGCTCATGTAAATTCTCAACTGTAAATCGTATGCCATGATGGAAAATGCCACTTGTTCTCTAACGCTACCTCAAAAATGACGATATAGCTTCCACGGGTTCCCTGTTTGCCACTAACCTCAGCATCATCATCCGAATTGTGGTTTCCATTCTTTAGGTCCAAGAGGAACTCCTTTGTAGTTGTTTTTGCATTCTTGTTTCTCCTTTGTATGACAGCTTCTAGGTGTGACGGGTCGTATTTATCCTTCATCCAATCCTCATCTTTGTGAGCTTCAAAAAATGCATGCTTCTGCGTGGTAATATACTCTGTTCTGTATTCCTGGTATCTGTGTTTTGTTTCAGCTGGTGATACGTCATCCTCAAGCTCCGCAATAAATTGTTTATAGGTCATCAACCCTTCTCTCTGAGGGGTGCCCATCTCACCAAGGCCAGCACGTCCAGAACCTGACCAGTCTGGGAAGCCACCAGATGCACGTCCTAAGTGCCAACTGTGGGGTCTTTCATCAACATATCCAGATCATATCCTCTCATGTTATCATAACCAAACCTCTTGTTCTTGCTGTGATTGGCAGCCGAAGTCACCAATCCTCTTCATTCTTACTCAGAAGCCCTCCAGTGCGAACTGATATGACAGCATCAGTGTACTCATGATGAAAAGCCCAGTAGTAAAAGAAAACTGATAGCAATTGACCAAGGGTCTCCTTGTTTCTGGCACCATACTTTTTCAGTTTGTCAACTTGATCGTAGTAAGCACATTCGATATTACGAATCATAACTTGGTATGTCACTTCCATTTCCTGTAAGCAAGGAAGAATTGGAGGTCTGTGATGTTGTAGAAAGTGAATGCACATAAGCACATACGCATAGCTAGAAAGAGTGCCCTGATATGTCTCATTGATCTGCCGACTTTTTGCCCAATGCTTTACCATGAATGCAAGTTGTTGTAAACGGACATCTATTTGTGCATAATCATAGAGAAGCTTTGTATTTACAACTGCCAGGACATTATTGATGCAAATGTCACAGGAAATTCCAGTCAGTGGGTCAGTGAATTTCACAATAGGTACCCGAGCATGGGTCAGAGCCTCTGCTAACTTTAAGACAAGTTCAGGCTTGCTAGATTCTTCATCATCACTTGAAAGACAAA